>JABSSZ010000727.1:0-34712 GCA_013755755.1 Fusarium sp. NRRL 25184
GAGAGAAAAAAAAGAGAAAAAGTTGAAATATGTACCATCCTCAAGATACCTGTCGCATAGCTCAGCCCATCCGACCTAGGGTACTCGTGTCGAATCGACATTCATATCGATCTGCGCCACGACGAGATCATGAAGGAGAAAAGATGGTCAAAGTAAATTGTGACCAGATTCGCACAATCCTGCGTTTACCACAGAATCTAGTGTCGAGTGAATGGCAGCGATCAAGTTCTGCTGAGTCGCCATCTATAACGAAGATACTGCGCTTGAGCTTTATGCCCATGTCCGGCCATTGTCCGAGCCTCCAAGGAAGCGGCGAGATACTCGAGTAGAAGTATGAGGGCGGAAATGTCGAACAGAGGGAAACCGTGCGCGCAGAAGCCTTTGGAAACCGAAGAAACCGCAAGTCTATCGAGCTGGAACCGTGTAGTGTAAAATGAAAAAGCCGAACGCCGATTATGACCATTACAGAACATTTAACCAATAAAACAACAAAGAAAATGCCACATTTTTCAGACTTGAGTTGACGTTGGTGCGTCACGATGAGTCGCGAGGAGAATGGATCAGGCTTTTCAGTTCCTGTCATCAAGTCGTGGCTGTAGAGTAAAATCCTGAGAATGATCCGCCGAAAGGTCATGTTATGAACAATTTTGTCGTGCCTGGGGTATCTGAATGCGAATTTATCGTTCTCGGGATGCGTGTAATAAAAAGGAAATCGTGGCCGTAAAAAATGAAAACCCTGTAAAACTTTTTTCTTCTTTCCAAGACCGAACCGCGCTCGAATAGAGAGCCATTATGTGAAACTTTTGAAAAACGTTTAACCCATGACGGGCTGACTGTAGCCGTGAGGCACGAAATAAGGAACCTGCTGCTTCATGGGATCCACACAAGCAGCGCAGCTGCACTCGGCAAGACCATGTTCCCACATGTTCTGAGAGTACGAGTAGTGGCCGCCGTAGGAGTTGTGGCGCGAGTTGGGATAGAAGTTGGTCTGAGCAGGAGGCTGAGGGTATCGAGTAGCGTACTGAGTAGCAGCCTGTGAAAACCACTCGTTATAGCGCTCATTGCTAGACGTAGCTGACATGGCATAGTCTGGAGTGCCATAACCGGAATCGGGGGGCGTGAGGGGAGCACCCCAAGAGCTTTGGCCCCAGCCAGATTCGCGTGGGCGATAGCTTTGTTGCTGAGCCTTCATGGCCTGGTAACGCTCATACTCGGCAACCTGTTCCTGAAGGTAACGCGAGTGAGGTGACTGGCGCTGACCAGAATATCTGGCGATCTCCGTGTCGATGGCAGGGACAATAGATGCAAGCCTCTCGCGGCTGGCCTGGGCGACCTGTCGCTTCTTGATCTCTTGCCATTCACGCCAGTTCTCAAGCCAGGCCTGGTAGTCCTTGCTCATATCGAGATTGACATACAGTCGCCAACCCATGGACTCGACCCATTCGAACTCAAGCGAGTTGAGCTCTGACACAGCAATGCCACTCACCTCAGACCAAGAGCGATTCTGGAAGGTGTTGTCGTCAAGAAACTTGCTTCCCAGAAGCAGAGAAACAGTCAAGTAGCGCCAGACCTGACCCTCAGAGGCCTTGTAAGGACCCTGTCCCTTCAAGGTGTTGATTCTCTTCGCGAGATAGTTCATTCCAAGAAGAATCGTGGTACTGGGCAGTCGTGTTGAAGTGAGGATCTGAGACACGAACTTGCGAAAGGGCGAGGTCACAGCAGCCTCTGGTGTAACAACGCGAGTGGCCATCTCAGCAACGTACTCGGACATCATGTCGACCTCATAATCGAGGACGGCACACACGCCTCCGGGCATGATGAAAGGATTAGGGTAGGTCCGACGAAGATCGGAACGCGACCTTGTCGGAAGTTGGAGCTTTTTGAAGACCGTGAAGCGAAACTGTGGGTTTATACCACAGTTAAGACGGTCCTGTGAGCTGAGCGTGAATGCGAGCGTGCGTCAAGGCTTAGTCGACAGTAATCGACAGGAAATCAGTAGGCTGCTCGGGCCATTTACTGATATGCTTTTCTTCGCGAGTGAGGGGAGATAAGCACGGATAAAACGTATACAGAGACGAGTCGAGACGATTGTGTCGACTTGTGGTGACGGTCAACTGAAGGGGGCCGAAATAGAATTGCTTTTGTGGTAAACGAGAATAAATCAATGTCGATGGTATATAGTAAACCTCGTGTCTCTGAGATCCAACCAATCTGTAAAGCTGGGTGTTAGTTCTTCATTCTTGCGTGATCGGCAGTGCATCGGGGACGAAAATAAAGTGGCCAGGTTGTCTTCGTAGTCGTATATGTAGAGTGGAAGTTATCGAGAGGTTGAGCGATGAAGTTTGGGAGCGCGCTGGTGGATTAAAAAAGCAAACAAAACAAGGTTATTAGGGATGATGTTCCATGTCGGCAGCATAAACTCCAAGGTTGTTCCGTTGAACAGAAGGAGCAGTCGTCTGTGAACAGAGCAAAAGCTAAAAACAAGTTGCACTCACCAGAATGAAAAAAGGACGGTCGTACGAGAGTAAGGAAACGTATAGCTGAAGGAGGAAGCCCTGGGACCACAGATCCGAAAGTTACTGGTGAGGATGAGACTCGAAGTCGAGACTTCGAGCAGGCAGGTCGGAAATATGCAGCTTAGTCTACAGTAGCAGCGAGCTGCAGAATAGACACGGACAGGGCAAGGAGGGAGAGACTCGCGCGAGAAAAGGACCAGAACCCTAACGTCGACAAACCAAATGAAGGCCTGCTGACTGATGATTGTCAAGGAATTGGGAGGGATTCGGTTTCTATCGTGGAGAGAGGAAGAGGATGAGGGTAGAGGAAGGGAAAAGGAAAAAGGATGATGAGGGAGGTGGAAGAGGATGAAAGAAGAGAAGAGTACGGACAGGGCCAGGAGAAGGATGAACGGACGGATTGGATGGCAAGATGGGGAGATGGGGATGGGGATGGATGGGGATGATGCACTGTGGCAGGGCCAATCCAGCCAGGGCCCAGTCCTGTCCAGCGACTGAGTGCAGGCAGTTTTGGTGCTTGAGGTGCAGTACAAGTTGCAGGCAGTGTGCAGTTAGTGTGGAGGTGGGCGTGGTGGGTTAGGGTGAGGTGAGGTGGGCTCCAAGTCAGGTCGGGTGTTCGTTCCTCCACTGTTGCGTTGCGTTGCAGTGAAGTGAGCCTGAGTGAATTTTGAGTGTGAGTGCGTGGGTTTGAGAGGTGGTGACTTGTGACTTGTGACTTGTACTGGCAAATACAAGCATCAGTACAAGCATCAGTACAAGCATCAGTACAAGCATCAGAGTACGAGTACGCCGCTTTTCTCCAGCCAAGACACAGGAATTGTCGTAGCAGTAACGGCTTCGGTACGTAGCCAAGACAAGCGTCAGCGTACAGCCAGCGTAGCGTAGTAGTGCCCGACAGTTGTCAGGTCCCCAGTCACTTCACTCCCAGCCAGGGTTTTTTTTTTTCTTCTTCCCGTCCTCGGGCGAAGGAGTCAGGCCAACAGGAGTGAAATGGGTGGATGTGGATGGATGGGCCCTCACTCCTCGTTTTCTAGTGCCTACACCCCCTAGCAAGTCTAAGCCTGCAAGCCCCAGGCAATGCACCTCACGACCTACGCACGGAGCACAAGTGACGGCGGAGGGCGTGGAGCAGCAGAACAAACAGCGAGTCGCGTTGTCGTTGACGAGTGAGCACTTGTCGAGACGAATCGAATCCTGGTAGAAGACTGTAGACCCTAGCAAGGGTGGAGTTCGGTTCAAAGTGGATCACGTCTCTGACTTGTGTGTACCTATAAGCAGTGGACTCCAGCCAAAGAATACATATCACTCTGGGAAATGACGGTTAGAATTCCAAGGGCCAGTCAAAGGGACATAGTGTGGCGCTCTACTTAGGCTGGTTTGGAAGACGGGACAAGGACAAGGACGGGATGCGTGAGAAACCCAGCAGAACCATGAGTGGGAACTTCATTCAACAAACTGACCAAGGAGAACACTTACTGCTATGTAGCCAGAGGTCGTCACCACCACATTCACCGTGATCGTGCGTCAACCTGCTTTACCTGGCCGCGTCTGGAGCTACTGTACGGTACTGAGTATTTCTCCCTGATGCGTGTACCTCGCCTCATAACTCACAGCATCTTACCCGGCAGCGAGTGATACGTTCAATATCAGTCATCCGGAAATTGTAAATAAAATCCAAGGAGTCATTCGGGTCAGCATTCACGCATCTGGAAGTGCAAATGCAAAACACGCGTACTCAAAGTATCGTGGCAAAAACGATGCTATCCAAGTTCTTCCATCAACCAGGAAGATCGTGTACATAGTATGTATTAATGATTAACCAGGAAACTCGGAGTCTTCGGTGCAAAAAGGGTTCACATCCATCTTCATGGTCTACTAGGTACAGACAGTACCGCATCCACCTGGTAGTCATCCATCTCAGTGGTTTCACGCTTCCTTGGACTTGGTCGCCCTAGCGTCGCTTCAACCAGGAGATCCACAGAGCCTTGCCGGCCAATGTTAGCTCAGTGGCTGATCCAGGGTATCATCATTCATCAATTGAAGCGGCTCGATGGAGAGAACGAGAGGGCAGATTTTACGATCTGGTTGTCCTGATGAGGACGGGATGCGCGCTACGATGACGAGAGTACTGCAGTTTATTCCCATTGTGATGCACTTCGGTACAGGTCAGGCCAGGTACACTTCATACATATCCCGCAAAGTCATGGGGACTCACGCACTGCCTTATGAGCTTTCCGGTCACCCATCCCTGACAGGCTGGTCTGGCGTCGATTCCGAGGCGGCAGTGGACGCTATTTCTGGCATTGCGACTCATAGTACGGAGGTAAGCCCTCGCCTGATCCGAGCCATCGGGGGCCATTCCTCGGAGACAGGCGAGGTCCTTCACTATTACTGTGACAGTTTTGACGATGTAGCGACCAAACGTAGAAGCTTTCGCCAGCCAAAGTGAAATACTGTTATGTCTAATAAATGACCGATGGGATGAATTCAGGCGTGTTTTCGTATCACGGTGGAATCTGCCACGTTCTATAATCCATAATTACGAAGTTACACACTTTGACTGGCTCCAGGGGCCAATTCTAACCTCCTGAATTCATTATTCTAGCTTACCCAGGCACCTAGCTGCCTTAGTACCTACCTGTACCTTAGCACTTAGGTTGTACTCTCAGGGCATCCGTCCATCGGAAGCTCGAGAGCCGTTATGTGCATCTGGAGCCAAGTCTGCCTGCAACACTGATGCCCAACCAATCATCATTGCTGTGTTTTGGCCAGCAAACTTTCGTTCATCGAGCAGGCAGACACAGAAGGCAAAGCTCACAGTTGCCACGCTTGGGGTGGTTGGAGTCTGGAGACGTCACGAGCATGGAAGTCACTGCCAGCCTTGCCCTTTTTCAGACTCAGGTCGCTCCTGATCATGCTCGTGGCTTAAACCGTCAGACGGTCAGCGTAGGGAAGGAAGGAGTTGCCTCAGAAGGAAGCGCCAGATGGAAATTTCTGCGTGGCCACTGACTGATCTCTAACATATCCTTTGCCTCGTTCGTCCATCCCCAGAGTTTAGTTTTCTTTGACACTACGTATTTTCTAGGTGGTTGAACTTACTTCGTTGTAAAAAAAAATTAAAAAAATAAAAAGAATTAGCTGCTGGAGAAAAAGCGCCTAACCATCGTTATCACAATTATTACCATCATTCTCTCGAATGCCGATCAGAACCACATTAGGCATTCTCTTACTGCACTCTGTTCGGAGTCTTGTCCTCGGATGGAATATGTACTGTATGTTGTGTGAAGCAATATCCGCATTATACACGTAGCTTAGCCTGAGACGCCAGGACGTCTTGGGGCCGCGTTTGATTAATCAAATCAAATGCAAAGAAATGAAATGAGAGGATGGATTGCAAGCGACGTCGGCAACAATAACAAAATAACAACAAAACTCTGAGGCATGAAACGACTTGTCTCGGTGCCTCGGCCAGTCCTGCCCGGTTGTGATACTCCTGGTTGCCTTCATTCGATATCTGGTTGGTCGGTTCACGTCTTCCCACGCAAGTGGTGCAGCAAGTTGATGGTGGCCCACTCTTCCTCTTGAGGTGTGCTTCCAGAAACGCTTCCCTTCAACCCACAGAGAGAGATTTAGTCCAGGTACGAAAATACCGCGGGCCTGCAGGGATTCACTTACTCGTCGATCAGAAGAACTCACCGTTCTCAAGACAAATTAGACAACCAAGATGCAAGACACTAGCTGCCACCAGTCAAATTCTGAAGAGCCACGACGCCTTCAATGTGGACCCAGGGTTCTTCGATCTGTGTCGCACTTCAGTTTTGAGAATAGTCTTCCGCCGTTTTTGAAGCATATGCCCTTGTGGTGGAACGGCTTGGATGTGCTGCATCATTCATGCTTAAAGAGAATTAGACCAAAGGTCTAATTTGATATTTCCTGATATGCTTGGTCCACTAACTTTCGATTCTTTGTGGGATGTAGGATGTACGCCCAAATACCTTTGGATATATTACATATCAACCAAGCACAGCAGTTAGCTTGACATATATTCCCAGAAAGGAAGCAGCACTTTGGTGAAAGACTTCACGGCCAATTGCACAGCGTCTCCTATCATGGCCTATAATCAGAATTTGCAGAATTTACTTACAGTCGCCAGCTGCTTGCATTGAGAAAGCTACTTAGGATCCATCTTGGGCCGAGTGGTTTCCCTGACCCAGGAATGCGGAGGGAAATGCCTCAAGTCCACCATCGATGCTGTGCAAAATCTAGTGCGGGCGTCTAGGCCAATCTGCATCCAAGACCCCTTCTTACCCGGCGACTCGTTCGACAACTGCACATGAGTGGGTGCACGCGATGCTAGATACGTACGTAACAAGCTCTCTTCGTCCAAGATGCTCACCGCTGTTGTCTTGGACCAATGCCACAAGCTGAGCAACCCAAGCCCTGTTCTAGGAGATTTGTATCCGCTGGCCAGTGCAATCGCAGGCGAGCCAATACGTAGCGCCGTTCCCCCAGGAAATTAGCTGGTCAGTCATTTTGAACAGCCCTGAGGGACTCCTGGCCAGGTTGCCATGTGAGCGCCTTGGCTTGGGTTTGATTTCCATTGATGAGACGAAACATGATCAACATGGGCGGCTTGTCCTGGACTTTTCTTGATATGCAATTTTTCTGCATTTCTGGTTTCATGTGGCTAGCAAAACCCCATCCTCTATCCGTACCATAGTAGAGACGGCTAGGTCAAGTCGTCTCGTTTAAGGCTATGCATCTTGTTAAACACGGCTGGGATGGACTCCGGTGTGGTTATCTCCGTCAATTTGAATTGAATTGCCATCGTCCGGCATTACCACAGCCATCATCATCTTCCTGGCAGTTTCCCCCCGAATGCTGCCCACTCAATTATGACGGATCTTATTCATCCTGTTCAAGGAGCAGTCGGAATACGGGCAAGTCCTGGCCTAGTGATGCTACGTCAACGAGCTCGGGACGAGATGCAACGGGTCTAGGGTCTTACCCAAACAACCGAGAGTCAGTTGTTAGTTGCCATGTCCTGGTCACAGATGGCCATCGAGTTGGCAACTCTTCATATCCGCTGTGCTATGTCTAGCGTGTCAAGCGGGCCCTGGAATATCTGATAGCATTATCAGAAATGAGCAGCAGTGGTGGGTGGCACGATATCCTTGCTCGTGGGTGTGATATCAGTATCATTTGTTGGTCCTTCTCGCTCTAGAAAATCCCAGCACTCGGTGTTTATGAATTTAACATCGAATTCATCAGTCAGTTGCCAGGGTTAGAGCGCGTTGTGTGGGACTAATAAATCAGAACATGGTAGCAGGGACTATTGGAGCCGCGTTGATTAACGTCGGTATCCACTGAAGCCAGAGCTAATCGCGATGGAGTCGGTCCCTGCGAGCTGGTTGAGAAAGAGACTGTCTGCCCTAGTACGAATGTGGTATGACACATTCAATGGTTTGGGCATTCTAGATTTCTCAGGGTCCTTGAAGATCCATTAACGTCGAGAAATGGCAGCAGCAGATGGTGCTACAACAGGTATCTTCTGCAAGATGGCTACATACTATGTTGCGAACGTTCAGACAGTGTCTCACGGCATCTCAAAGCTCCCAGCACACAACGTTACTGAATCAAGAGACGATGTCCAGCATCAAAGGTCTTGATTCGCTTCGATATGGCTTGACATTAGCCTGGTCGTGCCGCTTAGGGCATGGACCAGTGGGTTGGATGACCTTTGAAGCCCTTGCGGGTTTTGACCGCAACAAACGCCTCTCTAAATCCTAACTCGCGTGACAGCCGCCGCTGTTTCTACTAGGTATACAGGAATCAACCTATCCAAGATATGGCTCTGACGGGCCATCATGGAGCGGACCCCTCAATAAGCGCTTGGGCCTTTAAGCACTGGCTGGTGTTGTGCATCGTGCAGGGCGGGTTAATGTGATGAATGTTCCCACAAAGTGACAGGTCTCTGAGAAGGAACCGTGCATCCTGAATATAATATTCATTTTTGGAATGCTTGGTGCCTGATGGGCATGCATGATTACTTGAAGTTTGAAGGCCATCAACCCCCAGAATCGCTTTCGCTAGGTTTAGTGGACTGTTCTGAGTGTAGCGAGCAGGACGTCGATATATCAGTCGCTTCTAACTCACCCGTAGACATGAGCCGCATCAAGGAGCGCTGTTATAGCTGCAACCTGATCATCGCCAATATGTGGCATCTGGATGGAGCGGTGTGAGCTGCATACTACCGAAACATCTATCAGTGGTCAGGTGCCTCTGTAATTCGAGTTCAAGCGCCTCCCATGGTTACCGACAATGTGGGAGGGCTGGTTGTATATCCATGCATGTCTTGTCGCCTTCACAACATGTGCTACCCTATATCGAATCATAACCCATTTGTGCTGTGGGGTTTCATCCGGTTTTCATTCGACCAGTATGAATCCAAGTCTTGCTGCCCTGGCTACCTGGGGAACTGGACACCATCAGTTCCAGCGGGCATGACCCGGTTCTGTTCCCCGGAGCTTGTCTGCCTGTCATGATCATCACCTTTATGACAACGTTGGAGGCAACCGTGAATCATCACAACCAGTTGCCTAGAAGAGACGCGGTGGTGCCTTACATCCTTGTTGTATTCTGGCCGTCGAATTCATCCTGGAGAGGAAAGCCAGCTACCTATTCGTGGCTGGTCTAAAAGTCACACTTGGAATATGCTGTTGCTTGAGGAGTGCCGGTACTTGAAGAGGGACTCAGCAACACCAATAGAAGCCGAAGGACGTAAGCCATTGATTAGTGAAATATCACGGAACAGACAGGTACGGGGTACGGATACGTCCATGTTGATACTGCTGCACTGGCACCCATCTGTCGTCACATAAGAGGGAATTATTTCCGTGTGCCAGTCAGTAAATACGTACTGCACTCTTGAACATCATTAATAAGTCCTTCTGTCATTAACAACGGTTCAACAGGGCAGAAAATGCGTCACAAGCGTCCAGCAAGTCAAGCTAGAGGGATGTCGACCAAGACCCTGATTGTATGTACTGTATTTTCTTGAATCTTCATCACAAGTTCCCTCTCGGTTCAATTCGCCTTCTGCTTTGTTGTTGCAGTTCGCCACTCATTCCATGGTGCCGTCTCGTCTCTGTCGAGCCCTGCAAGCCCACTTCATCAAGCATCCATTAGATCGGCGTGGGGGCCTTGTTCAGCATCCACCCAAGCCACGCAAAAACCGAAACGAGGACAACAGAAAAAAAAGAACAACCGAAGTCAGGGCGGGGGCAGACGACGACAGGCGAAACCCACATGGTCGCTAAATAAACTCCTAGTGAAGCACGAGATCGTACCTATCACGAGCCCTGCAAAAGAAAAAGAAAATTCGAGAGGCTAGAATCCCGCAATACGGGGCCACGGAGGTCAGACAGAGAGAGGGAAAAAGTCTCTTAATTCTCTGGCTCGATCTTCACGTGCCAAGGAACTGTGACCTGCAGCAGGAAGAGGCCGAGTCCGGCAGTCCAGCCAGCAGCCAGTGTGTTCCAAGCAGCGTAGTCGGCGGCTGGAGAAAGACGTGGTCATTGAGGCAAGCTAAGCTCCCCAAGCTGCAGTCAGTGCTCGCAGTACCGCGTCGAGAAAGAAAATTCTGCAGAGTAACCAAGAGCATCCGTGTCAATGATTCACGTAGAGCATTAAAGTCATACCAAGCCATTCATTCGATTGGTGTCTGCACATTGTCAATCGGTAGAGGCCTGTGAACAAGCACTTGTTCTTCTACCTGATATGATATACATTGACTCTCAAGGCCCAATTGACACCATCTGATGATGCAGCCGTAGAAACAGAATCCACTCCGAGTGTTTATCCATGACACCAAACGCCCATATTGCTTTCCTTTCACTCTTCCTGGTGCCTAGATCCCAGCAAGGTATGCCAACCCCGATCTCACCTCGTCTTGAATTGTCAAAAAGAATGCATCACTTGATACCCGTAGTATTACATCCGCATTTGCACGGTTGATGTTGTTTACGGTCCCTTCGAACCGTATGTCATCACCAGCTTGTGCTGCCGTCAACTCATGCTGTAGGGCACGATTGCCTTGTCGATAATGGGTTGACGGCGCGACATTGTTTCGCTCTCAGGACCCCATTTTGACCGATATGATGCCTCCTTTGCCACGGCGCCATCTAAAGCCGCACGGCACTCTGGGGGCAACAAGTCTTTGATCTCATCTGATACAGCACTCAATCCCTGGAAAGAAGCAAGGAAGTCTGGTGAACCTGCGGTACCGTCCACCGCAGACGCTGAAATGACTCCCGCCGATGATGTCTCAAAGTATGTGTCTGCAACGAAGAAGTTGCGCGCCATTTTTGCAGGGACGGGGGGGAAGATGGTGCTGTCTGCGGTGTCTTGCTCGTCCTCTGGGGCGACCTGCTCAACGCGTGCCCGCGTCGGCTGCATCGTTGTTGGGTACTGCATCACATTCGTGTGAATGTCGTACACACCGGCATTGTTGAGCTTTCTGATGGCATTGATGCCGGCATTGAAGGTGCTGTGTATTTGGCAGTTAGTATTGGGTCAAGTCATGATGTCGCATGCCACCAGCTGAAAGTTTACGTACCTGGCTTCGCGGGCATGTTCCAGCATCCAATTCATGTCGTTGACATTTACCTTGCGTTTCTTTGACTCGATCTTGCCATTGGGAACCGGCACTGATGGTACGTTGGTGTGGTACACGGCACTGGCTCCGTGCCACGCAACGTACTGATTCTTGTTGTACGGCTCTCCCTCGACAAAATGATCGTCTGGGTCCGCAAGCTGGCCCTCCACGGCGCCATCAGCGCGAGCCTGGGCAACGTTGTAGTCGTCGATGATGCGCTTTCCGCCCACAATGATGCGCGCACCAAACTCGCGAAAGACCGATCGCGCCGTTACGATTCCTATGGAACGGCCCTTGTACGAGTGAGGGATGATATCTCGCTCAATCATGTCCCGCTTCTCGTCGTCATCCACAATAATCTTGTAGAGTTTGCGATGCTTGGTGAAAAAAAGGTAGCTGTCCCTGAAGCCAACGCATCGAGCTGGTTCTGTAGAAAGCATGTAGAGCCTGTCCCCACGACCGGTAACCGTGAAAGTTCGGCATCGATAATCACGTCCGCCTTGGAGATTACCCAACTTGTCCACCTTAGTCTCACCCTCTGGATCTTCGGGCAAGACGCACTCGTCGTTTGCGATTTCGGCAACAGTTCCCTCTTGGTCGATGACTTGCTCGGCTTTGGGTGCAGCAGGACCTCCTTTACGACCACCCCTGCCTCGCCATCCACCTCTTCCTCGGCGTCGCGGGGTGTTGGCTTCGTCGGCGGGGACAGAAATCATGTTGTCCCAATCTGGAGGTCTGTTTTTAGGAGGACGACCAAGCCTCTTGCGACGGACCATGAGCTGAGGGGGGGGCGTAGGCTCCTTGACGGATTCATCGTCCTTTTCAGCCGCGTCGGCTGCATCATCTTCATCCCCCGACTCTTCCTTTGGCTGGTGATCCTCGTCCTTCTCATCATCCGGGTCGGGCACCTGCTGTCGCTTGGAGTCCAGGGGACTGGTACCGGCATCGGGCATAGGTTCATCTTCGAGGTCTGCGAATGACTTTGGCGTGCTCTCTGATTTGGCGCTTCGCGTCAGCTTCAAGCGAATCTTTCCACGGGGCGCCATTGTTGAGTTGCGCTTTGCGCAATCACGCAGCGCGACAGGAAAATGTGTGTAGTAGGAAAAGAGGAAAAGAAAACAAGACGAAGCGCCAGTAAGCAAAGAAAGGGATTAAAGAAAATTATTAATAGAGTTAGGCGTGGAAAATTGGTTGTCTTTGTAGCTTGGGTGGGTGTTGAAATATTGTATGGATCTGGATGTTACTAGAGAGCAATCGCACTCACCTAGAGCAGCTGCAGCCCGCTTGGCGGCAGCGCGACCTGAACGTCTGCCTGCCATTTTTCGAAGGTTCGGGGTGCTCTGTTTCTCTTGCCAGAGCAAGTGGAGGCGGACGTCCACCCAAGGGAAATTACGAGCGAGAAGTTAGGTAGTTTCAGTTTATCGAGTATCACAAAACAAAAGAACTTGAACAAAAAAAGGGGGTGGAATGGGGGAATGAGGATCAAGAGGAAGGAGGGGGTTCGTTTTTAGAGATGGAAAGAAGGAAAGAAGGAAGGAAGGAAAGTTGGTCGCTGCGTAGCTACTGTCTGTCGCTTTCCTTGTCGGTTGGTTTACCCTCACGTTTATTTCGTTCCAAAAAAGGCTTGAGTGCGGTTGAGCCACGGTTTAGACGCGACTGCACGAGCGAGCGCGTGATATGACTGGCCAAAGGTCAGCGTCTGTACAGTTTGCTCCTCGTCATACACTGTGTAATCATACTGTTATTGATATATGTCAATCGACCTATGCAAATGCTATGATAGTGATCTTATATATAAACAGACTCTAAGGATTGTTATATATCGAAACGAGATATAAAAATGGCCTGTTATAGTTACATAATATGTATCACTGGAAACTCATATGAAAAGTTTCAAATACCATCAGGCATCTATTATCGTTGTATGCTATCACTACTCACATAGCATATAGAAGCCCAAAACCAATTGTCTTACACCATTTATCACATCATGGCCTGCAACCCTCTACATGCTCGCTAGTCCCAGCATCAATGCAAAGCATAGACTTGCTTTAGACCAATAACTCCGTTCCTTCACTACAAAGTGTCCCACCCGCCATTGTTAATCTCCGCCTCCAACTTGCGGCTGATCAAGCTCGGTACCCCGTGGTTGAGCACTGTATTTCGTATCATGGAGTCATATCGTTTCTGGTTCAGGAAGAGCTGTCGCCCATGACGCAGCTGAGGATCCGTCTCTCCGTACTTGTCGATATAAGGCGCTGGCGTGAAGGATCCTGAGAGTCGGAAAAGGTATACCACCGAGCACTTGCGCACATTGAGGAACACTCCAATATTCCGTTGACACCTAAACCTTATTAGTATTCTGACCACAGTATAATAGCTGACCATCACTTACTTGCGCATATGCTGCTGTGCACCGCCAATCTTGGTGTGTTCTGTTCGTTCGGCAGAATTGTCCATCTTCTGGCAACATGTGCCTTGGCTGCAAGATAGTTCTCCACAGAAAAGGCATATGACAGGATCTGTGAGCTCCTTTCCAGTGGTAGGGCATTTTCGTCTGGTAGCTTCCTCTATGAGCGCATCGTAATTCTTTGGTAATCCAATAAGTTCAAAGATTCCTGGGTGGCTCATCATTGCCGAGAGAGGAATCTCGCTATAGTCTCCAGGCCACATAACTTGATGCTTTACCCAACCAGATACCAGTGCAGAAGTTGTCTGAGGCCAGCCACAAGCCGACGCGTTGTCTGTGATGGCAGCACACATCTCGTCAAATGTTGGAACACGAAGAGCTTCAGTGAGGCGCTCCAGCTCATCAGCATGTGGCGAAGGCGAGACATGACTGTTGAAGTCTACGCCATACTTGACATATAGGAAAATGACACATTTCCGTAGGAAGGTGAGAGCATATTTTCTGGAAAAGGTATACCAGCTCTCTAGGGTGTCCACACCTGGTTGCTGGAAGCCACGGTTCTCGCCAAATTCAACGCCTTCAGGGAACTGGGCCGCATGGAAATCGACCCCAATCTTCGTAACGCCGAGAGCAAAGTCTGCAAAATTGTTGATGGCCGGGTCTTGCGTCTGGCGGTTGGTGAGATTGCCAACCCAGCTAGCGACAGGAATATTGCGACCCATGTGGTACACCAGCTTAACAAGCTCTGCCAGATAACAAAGTCGAAGAACGTGGGAAATTTCAGCTTTCTGGAGCGGCACTAAACCGTAGGAGCATTCCACTAAGAATAGAAACGAGTCCATGCTCAGCAGTGGAGGGTACACATCCAGAGGTCGGCGAGCATAAGGAGTTCCAGTACCAAAGTACCTCGACATAAACAGCTGACAATGTTGCCGCTCGCTGTCCTTCCTGAATTCGGCTTCAATATTGTTCTCGGCACCACCAGACTGCGCCCCAACAGCAATGTACGAAGATACAGTCTCTGATAGGACTCTGAGGTGTGACAAAATGTGTTCAGGGATCTTCTCTAGAAGTGTCATGCCTGGCTGGGCTTCAATGCCTCGCTGCTGGACTTCGATTGAAGAGATGGTGAAGCCCACAGACTTCACCAGTGTGTCGCTGGCGCATAATTCACCAACGTTGTCGCCCTTAGCGTCAATGAGGTGGCTAGTACGAAGGCCGTTGACACGGAGTGTATTCCTCAGTCGGCGGTAGGCTGCTAATAGTTCGTTCATCAACTGGCTGCCATCTGTGTTGTTGTTGGTAGTAGCGGGTTGAGGTTGCACCGGCTCAGGGGTAACTGAGTCAGAAAATGCGTAACTTGCGGGTGTGCCGACAGTTGACGAATGAGACTCGGCATCATCTCTTCCCCATGAGGTGTCGCTCGAAGCTTGGGCTGGGAGCAAGGACTCAACGAGGCTTCCTGGAAGACTTGGAGTAAACATATCAGGCACATTAGGCTCGTCCTCCCGTGCCTTACTTCCACCAATCCAGTAAGCAGATCCCATCTGCTTCTCGACAAAGTCCTCGAATGTACCTTGAGACTGTAGGTAGCCTGGGTATGACTCGTCTATGCCCTTCCAGATAATGGGTACGAATGCATTGCCTAGGGCCTTACATAGAGGACAGACAAACTCATTGCGCTTGGTATCTTCTGGGTGATGCCTGGCAATTTGATGCGTATGGCGGCGAACAGTCGCTTCATAGTAAACTTCAAAGCAGCGATAATGCATCATATGCCCGCAACCACTTGCCACGGGACCCGATCGACAGACATTAGAAGGAAACCCCTTTCCAATTGTCTGTCTCTCTGCGAGAAAAGTTTCGCCCTGAGCGTTGATCTTTTCCACCATCTTGCGGTTTTCGTGAGCAATACCGAATGGTCGGACATCCTCAGCCGATCGATCAAGACTGCATGGTGTTTGTGATGCCTCGCGAACGAAATCAGGGTCTTGGAAATCTGTCTGTCGGAGGATGCGGCTTTCGTTGAAGTGAGCAAAAGTTCCGTAGAGATGACGATCGTCCGGCTCCTCCTGGCACAGGATGCAAGTTCCCACTGGGTACTTCCAGTTGTGTTTCCGGTCTTCCGTTTGCTCACCATCGCCTTCTTCGTCCTCATCTTCATCAATATCACTGCCCCAGTCAAAAGAAGCCTGGTTTTCCATGAAGCTCTTCTGCTGCTGTTGGAATTGCGCCATGACCTTGGCTTGGCGACTCAGAGCTGCCTTCTTTCTTCTCTCGCGCTCTTCCTCAGCAGAGGTGTTTGCTGGTGAGGCGGTGCTTATGCGGTCCACGGAAGCACCTATGTTCAAATATGCTGTCTCAAAGGTGCGAGGACGTTTCTGGCGCAGACGCTTCAGAACGAGCGCGATTTTGGGATGGATTGCCTTGAACTCGTCCTTGGTTGACATCATGTTCAGCAGAGACACGATTGTCCTTGAACTGTGGGCTTCAGGCATAAAGTTACTGCGGCCAAACTTTGTGAGGGCGATGTAGACAAAGGACTTTGATGATTCTTCGCCCATGTCATCGTCACTCGACTTGTCCTCGAGAATGGCCATGAGCATAAGATGCAAGACAACCTGGAGAAATGTTTCCAGTCGAGTAAAAGGAACGGAGGGAGTAAACTTGCCGGCTACCAGGGGGTAGAGGAGTGAGTAGTAGATGACTTGAGCAAACATGCCGGTACTCGTGAAAGCGCCCAAGTCCTCAAACATGCCCGAAGGGACTGGTCGGGCCTTGGGCTCGTATACGATTTCTTCAGCAGTCTTTCCTGTTCGCTTCGCCATCTTCTTTCGGTAAGCCAGCTCCGACTCCTCACGCTGGTTCTTGTTGTAGTGAGCGATATAAGGGTCAATCTCCTCAATGTACTCGGGTCGAAGTTCGAAAGTGCCAACATCGGAGACACCCTCTGGTGGTTTGAAAGTGGCCATCTCATCAAGCACTCGGTGGAAGTCTTCTTGCTCTTGATACTTCTCAGGCAATTTGTTACAGATCTCGTTGAACGATAGCGGCTTGAAACACAATACATGAGTAATGTCGCGGCGCATGGCCAAGAGCCTGGATTTGGTCTCATCCTCTGAAGATATTAAAGAGGTCCGGTCGCTGAGCAAGACGATGAGAAGATGAATCATATCTTCAACAACATCAAGATGCTGAGCATCATCCTGAGCTTCAGATTTGAGCTCGAATAAGCCCTTGACCCAACTTTCCATCCCAAAGCGGTCTATAATAGAGGCTAGTACTCGGCTGGGGTTACAAATCACCAAAGCAGTCTGAAGTAGAAAGATATCCCGATGATGAGATACATCTCGTTGGCCGACACCCCGATACGTGCTGGCTTGGTGTCGCAGGCTGATTCCATTGCGAACCCACATGTTGGCTTTGATCTGGGCAAGCCAAGCGCAAACACGGAGAGGGAAGTCGAAAGATGCAATGAGATAATCCTCTGCGGTATAATTCTTTCGCGGCACTTGAGACCTTCCCATCAGTCTTGGTTTGGATTTGAGCTCCTGTTGAGTAAAGCTCAGTAGGTTCCGCATTGTTGACACAGGAAGAGATCGGCCACACTCAATGAGCCAGGACAGCGTGTAGTGTAGGGCATGGTGGAAACTGATCGCGTCCTTCTCGACAACGAACTTGACGACATCATACGATGAAGATTCCCCATCGAACTCAAAATCACTTAATGTCTTGAACTGCACCTCGTCTTTGATTTCACCTTGCTTAAATCGATGACGTTCGGCGCCGATAGAGTTCAAGATGACCGTCTTGGTCGTGAAGCGAATTGCTTGTTGGAGGTAGTGGAACTCGTCTGGGGGGCAGTTGCGGAACGCCTCAGCAAGGTTTCGTGCTTGCAGGTTGATCTGCCTGGTTACAAGGGATGCTGTAATCCAGGAGTCGGCCTCGTATTCCACGTGCTCGACCACAGCCCTGACGTTCGGCCCAATACATTGATGAAGCTTGACAAGGTCAAGGAACTGCATGAGGTAGCGGGGCTCACATCTGACGCGTTCCTGGACATGAGGGGCGCCGAAAAGATACTTCAGGTCTTGGTAAAAGTGATACATGCGTCTGTTAGTTACCGACCCGCTTTCGAAGCCTAAGACTGCATCAGGGGATACATCCCAAGGATGTCCAACTTGACGGGTTGTTAAGAAGGTGTATAGGATTGCCAACAAGCTGGTCATAAAGTTTCCGCGTTCGACAACTTCTGCAGTGATTGATGGGGTGGTGAGCATCTGAAGAGAAAGATTGATGATGGAGTGGTCTGGCTCTCGGTCTCCAACCAGGTAAAGCTGAGCCAGGATTGTGTAAAGACTGGCGAATCTGAGGGCCAACACTCTCTTGAATTCGGGAATAGTCACAACCGTAGAGATGTACAGAGCTCGAAGGTCGTTTCTCACCTTCTTCCACATCCGCAAATCGAACAGCAATAGCCAGTCAAGCCGAACACGACGGAAGACATCCTCAGCAGGAGGCACATTCTCACGCTGTGTATAAACGGCGGGTGTCTCAATCCAATAACGCCCAGGTCTAGGAACTAACTTCTCGGTCTTACCAGGAGTTTTGGGAATTTCCGCGTTCGCCTTTGCGTAAATTGAAGGAGCGATTAGGGGCTCCGCTGTATCCGAGTCGGATGGTGTTGCTTCTCTGTCCCTGGCTCTAGCTGGAGCTTCAGATTGTGTCTGGGCTTGGCCCTGAGCCTGGCTCTGAGACTGAGCTTGAGCAGGAGGAGGCGGTGGAGGCGGTGGATAGCCTGCCATTGTTGCTTCGTCTTCTTCCAAAGCCTGGTCATTGTCCCTCCAATTCATTCCAAGGTCTCCAACGTCTCCGCGGGCATCGACCATCATGACGTCGTCATCCTCGTCTTCGTCTCCTCCAGCCACTGAGCTGGAAGGAGAATGTTGACCTTGATCGTCCATGTCTGCATCCGCATCTTCTTCGTTCTCTCCATCATCGTCGGAGTCGTCATCAATTTCTATCTGAACACCGGTACCGGTGTTGGCTGCAGCTTGCAAGGCCAGAATGAATCTAGCATTCATGCCATCAAAGCGGCGTCTGCTGTCGACAATCTGATCATCCTCCTCCTCGTCGTCAATTAAACCCATTGTATGAGTCGCTTGGCTCCCTTGGCGCCATGGGTTCATTACCTGTTCGCAGACTGTGCGTCGGAGAATGCTGTTGTCGTGGCCGACAGAGCAACCAGATATATCACTCAACCACTCAACGAGGGTGCCGCACATTTGTTCGCGGAATGTGTCTCTTGCAGACCGAATCGTGACTGTAACTCTGATGGCCTCCATTATGGCTGCCATCTCCAAGAGTCGCTTCACGTCGGGCATATACGTCAGGATACTTCGTCCAATAGCATCAGTCTCCCAGGCATTCTCTGCAGCCAGCTTACGGCTTTTTCGACAAGCGCGGGCGACCTGGTCTTGAACTTCTTGAACGGTATGTTTCTCGTCATTCCACAGAATCAGGGCGAATTCTGTACATGGCTCGGCATCGGGACCGTAGTATTTGGAGGAGAGGCGTGATGATTGTTCATCTTCAAGAATCGATTCTTGTGTCTTGGCCTGTCGCAGCTGTTCTGGGGAGCATGAGATGACGTCGCAGATGTAGTCGAAAACACGACCGATGGTCATCTGTAGATTCGTGACAAGATCCTCAGGCAGACCGGCTGCCTCTTTCCCCTTTCCCTTGTCTGTACCTCCCTGAACGTGAGAGTGAATGGTGCAGAACAGAGGCGTTCGCCATGCTTCGTCATCTCCACAGTCACAGCAACCACTATTTCCTACTGATATGTGGATTCGAACCATGTGCCCTGTATGGTCTGTCGAGTCGAAGCATCGGGCGCATAGGCAGCAAGTTTCGTCGGTACCACAGGTGCGGCACATGTACGATGCCTCACCAGGTTTGAAGATGTGCCCACATCGCTTCCCCCGCGCTGCCTCAGTATACTCTGCTCCCTCAACTGCGCCTTGAGAGTCGCTCAGCTTGAGGGCCTCTCCTATTTTACCGTCCGGAAAGAGCAATCGCATGTAGTCACTGTTTCCTCCAGCGAGAGACCAGAAGAGGCTGGTAAGCAGCTCGCGTGAAGCATCTTCGGTGAAGCGGTAGTTGAAGCGGGAGGGCAGGTCGGCCAAGAACTGGCAGAGCTGCTGCTCCTGGGTCGACATAGATTGGGCCATGGTCAAACCAACCTCATCGTAGCATTTGTTGTGAGAGATGAAAAGAGAAGATGGGAAAGAGAGAAAAGCACAAACGACGTCGATTGCGGTGTCGGCGATGTCGTCAGGTCGATTATTGATAGGCAATACCGAAGTGGGGGGTCCGCAAATATTGGAGAAAGGTTTGGTGGAACAGTGCTCTGCGGATAAAGACGTCAGCGATTTGAACAGTGTAGAAGTAGAAAATTAGCTGAATTCACCTATGGTAGCCCAGTAAAAAGACACAAAATCCAAAAGTGGCTGTGAATACGGTGGTTGCTCATGTCAGATTGCGTAAATTTTAAACCGTCAAGTTGATGACAGTTTAAATATCTGCGTTTTGCTACCTACTACCTACTACCTAGGTAGGTACCTTACCTAGTACCTTACTACCTACTAGGTACTTACCTACCTACCTGTTGTCTTGCATCCTGGGGCTGAATCACACCTCAGTGAGGTTCTGGCGTAGTCACCAAGGGGCAATACCTGCCAATCCAGTCCAATCAACTACACCGCGCACCTATGAATGAATTGCCGAAGCAGTTCAAGCTGGAGCTCTTTAGGCACCTACAGTCACATTCATAAGCAAAAATGAATTGCCGTTACCACCTCACTTTTAACAGCACAAGCCTAATCATACATGTGCGTCGTATTGATGTCCATAATTGTTGTATGACATTGGATACGAACAGTTAGCAGTGGTTATGGCTATTGCCGGTTCTAGCAATCAACAAATGGAAATAATGCATGAACATAGGTAGGTAAAGAGATGTCGTGTGTGTAATCAAGCCTCTAACCCTCTTCTAATTTGTACACGGCAAGTGGCACAGAATCGATTCCTCGCCTCGCTCGGCCCGTTGCTCCATGATCAGGTCCATGTCCTTGTCAGCCTCTTTATTCCTCATCCTCATCGCCGCCCTCGAGGAACTTATGTCGGATATCCTTCCATTGTCGCTGCAATTCCGTTAGCATCTGTCTTTCGCCAATTCCCGGTTCTCATCGCACGTACGCCTCGGTTGTTGTTGTCCCAGACCTTGTCCATAACATTGTTGAAGCCACTGTATCATAATCAGCGTCCTGTCCCCGTTGGCCCGAAGTCGTGTGCGGGCAGTCCTTACATCTCCCAGGCGAAGCCAGCAGTGAAAACGGTAGCGAGCATCAGGTAGTTGGTGGAGAAGAGGCTCCTGTAGAAGAAGTCCGCATTAGTCTCGGTGATCGATTATCGTGTCGTCGGCGTCGTCGTTACTTGCCTGTAGAGGGTGTTGGCGAGGGCCTGTGAAGATGCGCGATTAGCCATTGTGGTTGGCGAGGGGAGTTTCGGGGTGGCCTCTGCCTTACCATTTTGATAGATGAGCGCAATTGAGCGTCTGTAACACGGCTAAGAGTCGGTGGTGGACGTCTGCGACGGTCGATTGTGAGGCTTCAGTTGAAGGATGGAGAGGTTCTAGAGATTGTCAGGCCAGGAAATTCGCGAAGTTCCGGGGACAGCTTTACCTCGCCTGTGATTGGTCGGCTGAACCAGATATCCCGAGCCCCGGTTTAATCGGGACGGAACTCACTTTCAACAACCGTCTCTCACTTCATCGATGGGAATAATTGTCAAGGAGGATCATTTGTTGCTAACATTTAATGCTTTCTTGCATGAACACACTATAGATACAGCCGCACAGGCGCTATCTTCAGTTAACTTGGCCCAATGCTCAAACGGGGTTGGATTTATGATTTCAACTACTATGTACTAGGAACCGTCATCGAGATACTGGAATGCTGTCATCAAAATCACCGCACTTCCTAAACACTATCCATCCATGCTCTAGATATTTCGGGCTTCTCCTGCACCTCCTCTTTTACCTTATCCTTCGCCTCTTTGTACCTACGCACTCTCTCCCTGAACCCAATATGTTGCTGGACTCGCGGACCCCTGATGGAGCTCATGACGCGAAGTGGTGGCCGTACAAATTCATCGTCAGAATCCAGCTCAACCATCAAGTCTTCAGCGGGAGGTGAAATCCATCTTCTGTGGAGGAAGCCTGGGAGACACGCAGCAATCCACTCATCGGGACAAAGTCTGATTAGTGCACCCCACGGAACAGAGATGGCACCTAGGCCGATTGATAGTCCCCATTCTTTACCGTTCAAGCGAACAATCTCAAAGGCGTCACTACCGACGAAAATGATGAGGACTTGGCCTCCAATCATGATGAGGTTGATAATGATGAAGAAAACATTGCGATGGAGACCTTCAAAGATGTTGAGCTTGTTATCCAGCCGACGGTTGCTAAAATATTGGTTAGTGAAGTATCACTTATCAAAGTTTCGGGACATACTTGATTTCGTTGAAAATTTGCAACCAGACAAATGTGTTGAAGACGAGTGTCTTGAGCTGTTTGGTATCATGTTCAGAGTCTCCGTACCAGCCTAAAAGGGTCTTGCCACCAAAATTCAACACGAATGTGATTACAAGTTGACAAATAGCCTGTCCTATGATCATCTTGGCCATGCTCAATGTAATGAGCGGCGCCGACTTTCGATCAGGCTTCCGGTCAAGGACACTCCTCGTAGGGGGGTCTGTGGCCAATGCAAGGGCTGCAAAGGTGTCCATGATCAAATTGACCCAAAGGAGTTGGACAGCGTTGAGAACAGATTCCTGCTTGCTGCTTGCTGCTTGCAACAGCTGAGACAAATGTCAATACCACGGCTGTAATGTTGACAGTCAGTTGGAACTACCATCATTCGATCAGCTAAGCTTCATGTTTACCGTATATTCAAGCTTACCTGAAGGAACTTTTTGACAGAATCATTAACGGCACGACCCCACATCAAACCCTTGACAATGGAAGCAAAGCTGCAAGTCATCAGTAGTGTCTACTGTGGTATACGAACCGCTCACTTACTTGTCATCAAGAAGGATAATCGACGATGCCTCCTTAGCCACTTCTGTTCCTGCAATGCCCATGGAAAATCCAATGTCTGCCATCTTCAAAGCTGGCGCGTCATTCGTTCCATCGCCTGTCACTGCCACTGTTTCCCCGAGATCTTTGAGGGTACGGACCAGGATCCGTTTATCCTCGGGGCTTGAGCGGGCCAGAACCTGAAGATGTCTCACCTTTTGTTTGAGCTCTTCAGGTGGAAGTCTTCGAAATTCGGGACCTTCCATTGCGATGCCACCTTCATCAGGACGGAAAATACCACATTCGGAGGCAATAGCAGAGGCTGTTTGGATATTGTCACCAGTTACCATTCTTACAAAGACGCCAGCCCGGCGACAGTCCTCAAGAGCACTGATTACAGTCGGTCGCAGCGGGTCTTTGATACCGTAGATTCCAATCAGCGTCATATCTTGGTGCGCAGCATTGAAGTCTGCGTATTGCGGGTTATCTGGGGAGACAGCTACCTCAGGTGGCCAGGATTCGAAGTCGCGATATGATGAACCGATGGTTCGTAGAGTCTGTCCTGCATATGAGCTAATGATCATACCGATCTTGTCTCGATCGGCTTCAGTCAGGGGAACCGACATCGTTTCCCCCTGCGACACATTTTCGAGACACTTGGTACACTTCTCCAGCAGTATCTCAGAAGCGCCCTTTGCGTATGCGCGATACTTTCCACTGGGCAGCTTAACAATTACAGCACTGTACTTGTTCTTGCTATCAAAAAGCACTGTCTGCACGATATTGGCAGACGATCGTATCTCTTGGATTGGCCCAGCTCCTAGATGGTCTCGGCAATAGGTAAGTAAAGCAATCTCAGTCTTAGAACCGACGAATGTCTTCTGACCATCCTGGTCACCTTCGAAGGCCGTTGAGTTGAGCACATTGGACTGGATGAGTAGAGTCTTGACTTGTTGACTTAGTCCATTCACGAAGTCGGCGTCTGGGACATTGGGTACAGTGAAAGCCTTCCGTTTGATGTACAAAGACTCGTCCAGTGGCGGATCAGTACCGCCGAAACTGGTTGTTTTACCAAGTGTGGCGGCAACCACCGTCATTTTGTTCTGGGTAAGTGTCCCGGTTTTATCAGAGCAAACAGTCGTGGCATTTCCCATCGTCTCGCAGGCCTTGAGGATTCGAACGAGATTGTTATCGCGAAGCATCTTGACAGTCGCAAAGCTCAGTGCCAGTGTGACTGCCAAGGGCAATCCTTCGGGGACAGCGACTACAACAACCGTGACTGAGACGATGAAAATCTTCATGAATTCTTGGCCCTTCTCAGAGGGAGATCCGCGGTTGTTTGGAAGCTGAGCACAGAACTTGATGAAAAGCACGACGAATAACAATAGCGCGGCGCCAGCACCTACTTTGGCGATCCAATCTGCCAAGATGTTAAGCTTCTTCTGCAGAGGTGTGTCTTCCTCTTCGGTGCGGAGGGCCATTGAGATTCGGCCATAGCTGGAATTGACACCCACAGCAGTCACAAGAAATGTTCCATTGCCCTCGTTGACCTTGCTTCCTGAGATGATGAAAGGATCGAGTTTCTCTGCCTCCTTGGTGTCGAGTTTCTAGATTGCATCGAAAACATCTGCTGCTAGTGTCTTTCGGATTAGATCCGACTCTCCAGTAGCTGAGGACTCATCACATTTGACGGCGCTGCCTTGAACAAAAATACCATCTACTGGTACGATGTCTCCCGTGGCAAGATGCATGACATCCCCGACCATTACGTCGTTGATGGATATCTCTTGGGACTTTCCTGAACGAATAACATTGACCATGCGGTCATTGGTTTTCTTGGTGAGTCGAGTGAACTGTCGCTGCATATGCCAATCGTTGATTGTACCGACAAGCACAACAATACTGCCCGCTCCTGTTAGTGTTGCAAGTCTTGGCGTGTCTGGAGCATTTACTTACAGGATAGCAACGATAATTGCGACACCTTCAACCCATTCAACTTTGGGCTCCCCTTTTTTATGCTCACCACCAAAGGTTTGGTAAAGGCCTAGAGCTAGTGATATAATCGCCGCAATGGTCAAGAGAATGAGAACTTTGTCGTTATAAGTAGTCCAGGCAATCTCCAAGAGAGATTTTGTCTTCTTATCGGGAAGGCGATTATCTCTGAAGATCTTTTTTCGATCGCAGAAAATCCCAGTAGGGTTGGGGTTCTCAGGAGGGGGAATATGAACTGCTGCTTCAGCATTACTCTCCGGTATTGCATCACCGGCCGTCCCTTGTTTTGGTGTTCCTTTTGGCGCAACTTCGTGGAATGCGACCTCTCCGTCCACTGTGGACTCGTCGGGACTGAGGCCAGCACTGCGATCGGTATGCAGTCCCTTCTCTATACCATCAATTCCCCCAAGAGCATAAAAGGCGTTGAGGCTCTTGGGATTGAGTAACTTAGAAAGCTGGCCTGGGCTGAAAGCAAATTTGCTTTGCTCAGTTCTGAACATGTCCTCATTGCCTGGGTCTGGAGTCAATGCATCTGAAGTGTCTAGTAGGCTGGTTTTGGTGGCAATATGGTCGTTTTCAGGGAATTTGGCTTCCTGTGATGTATCAGGAGCTGTCATCTTGGTGATGGTGGCGAGTGTTGGAGCTTCAAGACCGAGATTGATAATCGACCAACTCCTGAGAAAGCCTTGACAGCTATCAAATAGGGTAGTATAAAAGCAGAACAAGAATGCCACGATTAAGGGGTCTCCTTTTATGTTGTGAGTGAAGTTTGGTTCTTAAGTCTCCGAAGAGGGGAAGGGTAGGAAAAGCAAGTTACCGACTTAGACAATGACACAGACAGTAGCACTTGCCAGTGATTGGTACATTGTGTAAGGCAGATTGTAATGAGACCGATGGGACATTGTTGAGTCCATATAAGGTACCTAGGTATGCAACAGCGGTTAGATACATGATTAGTACTTGCTGAAGCAAAATAACCCTCGATTCATCCTTGTTGTGGCAAGGTATATCTATCTGCCTTACCTTACCTTGCCTATTCTTGGTGCCTGGCCCTAGAGCAGGGGATTTCCGTACGCAATGGCGCACTGCTAATACCCCTTACTGGGAACAAGATGTTAAGCTTTAAGTAGGTCCTTCCTTGTTGTTCAGGTGTGTAATAAGTAATATCAAGAGTCCATTTCATCCAGCAGACACGTGGTCTGTGAATGAGACCGCTTCGCGCCAACAACAACCACATACATCCAATTAATGATACGCAAAGGGCGATAAAGCCAGTTGATCATAGGCCAAGCTTTCGGTAGTGACAAGCAAACAAAGATGGAACACTTGGGAGAAAGTCTCAAATATCAAACTCCAAACACGAAGTGGCATGAAAAATACCCAACAAAACCGTATGCCTAATAAGCACGCGATCTAGTTCTAACAACCTTAATTTTGATATGGTCAATGCACTTACCAAACAGCACTGGCTTACACTTTTAGCCGATGCGAGCCTTGACTGGTATCCGTCCTGTCACAAGCAAAATCGTGCGAGAGGCTGCCATTAGGCGTAATTCCGTAGGTTCTCGACCTGCCACGACCTGTGCATGAGGCAGCCAGTGACTGATTACAGTGATTTAACTGGGCCAAATATGTGAAAGCCATTCTCATTATGCAAGGAGCCGTGGTCAACGCTCATCAAATAACGGTGTGTTAATCTTAAGCTGTGGCAGCACACCATTTCCATTCACAGAAAGATCCAGCCATTTACAGCATGTGGCTTTTTCCACTCCGTATGGACTACTTAGGATGTGAAGATCCTTCCATTCTCTTTTTCATGATAATCAGCCAGATCGTCCAGATCTATCAACACATACCCTCATTGTTCAGCAAAGCTTTTCATGATGTAGCGAAACACGTTCGAAAAGGAAGCTGAGGAATGAGAAAGTTAGGAAGTGAGGCTGCGTAGGCACTCTTCAGATACGACAGGTCAGAGGACTTATATCGCTTACACCAGGACACAGCTGCAACGTGGGCATACGTCCTTTTACCGTTTTACATGAGGCAAGGTTGAAACAAGGCACCCTGCGGGGCATCAAGCTCGAAACATCTACCAATGAGAGGGCCCCAGCTCAAATAAGCTCAGTTAGCAGGGATACTCCCTTGTTGTTTGTGTCCAGTAGTCTACTACTTAACAGCTTGGCTTCCACGGCCCTGGCGGAAATCTCCCCAAGAGGACACGGGCGTGCTTGGGCAAATGTGATCATGGGTTGGCACACAATCGAGGCAACGTGATGAAACACAATTACAAAGCATAAATCATGCAATGGTACTCAATCAAGGCTGCATCTGTGTATAATCCTGTATCATACCCCGATGTGCCACATGCATGTGGCGCTGGTTGCTTTCAGCCACTCGCAGCCCCTCTAACTTGACCCCTTCAAGCCAAGTTCCAGCTTTCAACCTGCTTCGGTACCTGCCGAGCAGATTCCAAACCTTGTTCGTCTGCGACAACAGCGTAGGACCCAGGCGCTCTCTTGAATCGAATTGACTCTCCCTTCGCTCCATCTCTTTTTCGCGATGCCTTCGCAGCCTTCGAACGCGGGTATTGTCACCGACGAGAACAGTGGTGACCGAGAGATCCCGCAGTCTGTCCGCGCAGATGGCAGTACTCGTAAAGCTATCAAAATTCGTCCGGGATACCGCCCTCCCGAGGATGTCGAAGTCTACAAGAACCGCACTGCCGAGGCCTTTCGCGAGCGCGGTAAGAAGATTGGCATCCCAGGTGCCACGGGCTTGAAGGAAGAGAGCTCCGAGCAAAGCTCAGCTGCAAGCAACAAGAACGCCAAGCGTCGTGAGGCTCGGAAAAAGGCAAAGGCTGCGGAGGGCGATGCTCCAGCCCCTGTGGAAGAGACAAAGCCCGATGAAGTCGATCCCGAAGTTGAGCGCGAGAAAAAGGCCCGAAATCTTAAGAAGAAGTTGAAGCAGGCTAAGGACCTCAAAAACAAGAAGGAAGGTGGTGAGGCTCTACTCCCCGAGCAAATCGCAAAGGTCATCAAAATCAACGAACTCATTAGAGAGTTGGATGCTCTCGGTTTCGATGCTGAGGGTGAGCCCAAGAAGGCAACCACTGAGGATAAGGGTGAAAAGAAGGACTGAGACAGTTTGTACGACTTCGACTCGAAAATTATCACTGGTGCTTCGAACAGCCACTGGTACATCCAGGGCTGCGTTTCTGGGTAAACTACTTCTCACCAGGACATTATGACCTCTGATGCCAAGTCGGATGACGAAGATACATATTTTTGGGACTTATACCCAACTCAACATCATCAGCAAGTCGTCTCCAGCTATTTAAAGGATCGTTTAGCCAAGTTCTTGGTCCTTGCCACCACTTGGATGTATTCTGGCCCTTCATTTGAAATCGGCACACCTTCTGCTCTTCCCGACACCTTGTCTATCTTTAGGACAAACGAGCAATAGGCACGATGCGCTATGCGCGCAAAGCTTAAGGCTGTGTCGGAGTGTACCAAAAAATCATGTTTCTGAGTAAACTAGATATATAATGAGAGCTACGAAATTCCTCAATATGCAATCGTCTTTGAGGTCGGAAAATCGGCCACGAGAGGAAATGTTGAAGGTCATTGCATCCACAAATGCCGTGCTGGTGGTGAGTGACTTGATATATAGGAACGTGTACCTACCTTATGTGTGCTAACTGTACCGTGTCTTCCCATGTCTTAGTAGCACGTTTGCTTTCTAGTATACCTTAGCGCAACAGTGTACGTTGCTGCTCATTGGCAGGGTAGTGACGACAGCCACATGATGATTTGCTGCATCGAATTTTGAGAAAGTATTGCCGCCCATGATGCACTGTGACCTAGCCACGTCCCATAGCAAAGAATCAATGAGAAGTGCATTCACTTCAATGGCCAAATGCAATATAAAATTTCAAATACAGCATCGCTGTCTATAATCAGGTATCACTGTTCCGAGAATGGACTGAGTGATGCAGGGTAGGCAATAAAGATCTGGCAAAAATAATCAAAACACATCGGTAGTGGTATACATTTTGATTGAGAAAAAAATATGCAGGTCAAATAGTCGAATAAATCAAGTTCTATCACACTCTATGCATTGTCACACTGTAGATATTCAGAGACAGAGCCACGCTTTACCTTGTTTTCTTCAACTAACCTGGATGAGATACCTACTACCTATACCTACCTACAGTACCTCACTACTAAGGTTAGTACCTAAGGTAGCTAGGGAGCTTTGCACGTAGCAGCATATGCCGAGATTCTGCCGGTGCAGCTCGAACCCGCTAGTGGAAGGCTCCAGCTGGTGAGGTAAGCTCTCTATCTCCCATGAGCAACCACCATCACCATCCAAACACCTTTCCGTCAACATAAACCGAGCTTTCGATACCCGACAGACAAAGCCCAAGACCGACGAATTGCCAAGAAAAACATTAACAACATACAACTTACCAAAATAGGATCGGAATAAAGTTATTCACAATGTCTGCCGAAGACGAGCGCCAGGCTGCCCTTAACTCCTACCGCACGAAACTCATGGAGTCGCGAGAATGGGAGGCAAAGCTCAAGAATCTGCGCTTAGAGATTAAGGACATGCAGCGAGAGTTTGACAAGACCGAGGACAACATCAAGGCGCTACAGAGTGTGGGACAGATCATCGGCGAGGTACTGAAACAGCTTGATGACGAACGATGTGAGGGCGAACAACATGTGGACTCGTACAAGATGGACGCATACTAACGGTTATACTCGCAGTTATCGTCAAGGCCTCATCGGGGCCACGATATGTTGTCGGATGCAGATCAAAGGTCGACAAGGTCAAGCTCAAGCAAGGTACCCGTGTTGCTCTCGACATGACGACACTCACCATCATGCGAATGCTCCCCCGCGAAGTCGACCCCTTGGTGTACAACATGTCTCTGGAGGACCCAGGACAAGTCAGCTTTGCTGGTATCGGTGGATTGAACGATCAGATTCGAGAGCTCAGAGAAGTCATCGAGCTTCCCCTCAAGAACCCCGAACTGTTCCTCCGAGTAGGCATCAAACCTCCCAAGGGTGTCCTGCTATATGGCCCTCCTGGAACTGGAAAAACCCTACTGGCACGAGCAGTTGCCAGCAGTCTAGAGACCAACTTCTTGAAGGGTATGAGCTACGCGCTGCTCTAATTACATGAACGGTAGCACTGACAGTAAACTAGTTGTTTCTTCCGCTATTGTCGATAAATACATTGGAGAATCTGCAAGACTGATCCGCGAGATGTTTGGCTATGCCAAGGAGCATGAGCCTTGCATCATTTTCATGGACGAAATTGATGCCATTGGCGGTCGTCGTTTCTCTGAGGGCACTAGTGCTGATCGTGAAATTCAACGAACACTCATGGAGTTGCTCAACCAGCTGGATGGTTTCGACTATCTGGGCAAAACCAAGATCATTATGGCAACCAACCGACCTGACACATTGGACCCTGCGCTTCTTCGTGCTGGTCGACTGGACAGAAAGATTGAGATTCCTCTGCCCAACGAGGTCGGACGCCTCGAGATTCTCAAGATTCACTCACAAAGCGTGGTAATCGATGGAGACCTTGATTTCGAAAGTGTCGTGAAGATGAGTGACGGGCTCAACGGTGCTGATTTGCGAAATGTGGTTACTGAAGCGTAAGTTTTGATCCTCTCCCAATAACGCAAAAGAAGTTGAGCTTAATGATTCTGACATGCATACAGCGGTCTATTTGCTATCAAGGACTACCGAGACTCGATCAATCAGGACGATTTCAACAAGGCTGTTCGCAAGGTCGCGGAATCCAAGAAGTTGGAGGGCAAGCTTGAGTACCAGAAGCTGTAAGCGGTGGAAGGGTGTGTCATGCCAGACCAAGATGGATAGGTATAACAGCGGAAATGTGCATGGGAACCCAAGGATGATGGAAGTTGACGGGTCCAGCGTTGCTAGGTAATCCGTGTAAGACTGTACAATAGAGTCAGGGCAAACAGCGATAGATTAGCTCAGCCCTAGAAGCAGGAATGTACATGGCGTCCAGGAAAAGCAGGAAAGTTTCTTGCGACTATCACAATACATGTTTGACGAGCGTGAGATTCATATGCCAATGCCTGCAACTTAAGCAGCAGATCCTTTGCCATGAGTTGTGTGGCAAGGTGTTGATATAATTGGCGAGAGGCTAAAGATGCTATGAAACTACTAACTTGACTCGCAAGGCTTATTCTTCTGAGTGAGACTGTCGGCTGGCCAAAGTAAGCTCAGGAGGGAGTAAGATTATGAAAGTATGCAAGATGAGGTCTGTTATACCACTAGGTAGGTAGTTAAGATGAACGGCTGTAGTGAGGTCGCGTCAAGAACACCAGGATAAAGGAGCTTAGTCTATGGCATCTTCAAGTTTAGGGCTGAGGGGCATTTTCAGCTAGGCGTTTTTGGTTCTACAGAAGGCGACTTTTTTCTGGTAGTGTGCTATAGATCGTACTATAGATTTTTAATTTTCAACACTCCTTTTTCTGGGTTGTTAGTGCTGAAGAAAGGACAGATAGATAATTGGTTTAAAAGGATTCCTTCTCACATAAACAAACAGCCACAGCAACAGGACTGACCAGGGTTCACCTTAAGCACCATCCTTTAATGATGACAGTGGGAACTTGCCCTGCGCTCAGCGGGGACGCTGTTAGGCCAACGTGGCTGATGTCAGAGAGCTGGATGGCCTGGTTCTACAGCTCACCCTTGAAGAAGAGCGAGCGTAATCTCTATTAGAACCCAAGCCTGAGGATAACGGCAAGGCTAAAATCGAGAGAGGCACGGAGTTGATATCTTTAACATGGGGGTCTCAGTTTTGGGGGGAAGATGACGTATAACGAGATGCTAACAATAGCAACGCATCGGTAGGTATATTGCTTAAGGTCCGGAACTACCTTAGTTAATCGGCAACTCAACCGACGGCGGAAAGCAAATAAAGAGAAACAAGACCGAAAACAAGATTGATAGGTATGAATGCTACGGAGAAAAATATGGGCTAGAATACATCAAGAAGAAGAAAAACAAGCCAAGAAGCGCGCTTGCACTTGAGATGGGAAACAACGCCGAGCGGAATGGAATTGGCGCTAGTTAGAACGGGTTGCTATTCTTAGTGAGATTGGTTGGGGCGATTGAGGCTGTGAAATCTTAAGTGAACTGAAGCGAATTGATTCAACTTCACAAAGTATAGGATGAGAGACCCACGACCTAGGGACGATCCATCTGATGCTAAGACCATCAAGGCATCACTGCCCAGGTACCCATGATTACAGAACCCCCCAAGAAAGTCAGCGCCAGCTACTTGTTGTTGTAGTGATATATGTCGATCTTGAATTGCATAGACGCCATATGTTTCAGAAGTCATCACTGTGGGAAGCACAAGCTTCAGGATTAGAGAAGGAGAAGAAGAAAACGACGGGCGAATTCAGGGGCACGCATTGCATATCTGCATATGCACACCTCCACAGGAAGACATGCAGGGGATCTACCAATGCCGACTGGTACAGTAGCTTCCGCAGCCCAACACTGAGCGAGTGACTGTGAGTCTGTGTGAGAGTCCCTGAGACCTTGGCTAGGCCGGGAGTCAATACGAACGAGCAAAGGCACGAGTGGGGGAGACATTTCTCGTATGGAGGCGCAGATCTCTCGCTTCACGATAACGCTGCCGTTTCTCTTTCTGACCTGTAAGTGGTAGAATGTAGAACGAGTCGAAACGAGCTGCAAGTTTCCGCATTTCTGTTGGTGTTGACAAGGCTCGGGCTAGTCGGGAACCCCGTGAGGCTGGTTTAGGTGTGCTGTAGTGTAGTTCTAGGTGAAGGTGGAGGCGGAGGAGTGGTGGATGACGATGTTTGCGGTGGGTTCTGCAGATATGATAAGTGACAAACAACTAACTCAATGCATACAGATGGTAACATCAGAAAAGATCGTGGTTCGACTTGAAAGAGTGCGGTGAAAGAGAGAATGCTACTACCTTTTCCCAAAAGTTACTTCCCGTACCAAGTGCAAGAGACAAAGTTCATCATCAGATTAGCTTTGTAGATCAGGAACTTGCCTTTGAGAGGTCACCATAATGGGATTGTGAGATTATTGTTAGTTCCTTAAGGTACACCTGTACATGCGGCTCGGCGAGATGCGTTGCCATGACGAAGGGAAAGAGAGGTAAACGGGACCTAAGCTTCGCGATCTAACTTGAACTGTGACAGACCTGGAGTTGCACCAGGGTGTTCAGGCACCGCCTTCCAGGCCCTGGAATCATTGCAGCGGGCTAGATTCAGCGAGGCAAATAGTGATCGGTATTCTTAGAACTTCGATAATTGTTGGAGATTATTACGAGCTTGAGCGTAAGGCATTGGAAAGCAACCAGAGGCGGGCGAAGCCTTGGTATGGTTTTTGGTCTTGGACCCTTATGCAACCATTAGCCACGGCTGACAATGGCTTCTAGGTATTCTGTTCCAGCTAACGTCTCAACAGCCGCGAGCTACTGCCACGTTTACGATAACGGATGCCGTAACAAGATCAATTGGTCATCTGTTGGTTCAGCAGTAAGATGATGGTCGGTCATCAACTGTAGACCAATGTAAGGTAGTCAACTCAAAACGCCTGATGGTGGTATATCCCTGAACCATCTCAAACTGCGAACCGCCCCTCACAGTTCAGGGTCAGTTGCTATGGAGGAGGTGGTTGTTGTTGATATGTAACTACCTATGTAGGTATCCTCATGATATTCCTCTGTTACACAATTCGTTCGTTCGTTCGTTCCTCAACATCTGTAAATTGCCCGTAAATAGACCAGAGAGCAGATAAAAATACCTACAACCAGACCAAACCAAACCAAAAACATGGAATCTCTCACCCCTGTCTGGGCCCTGTCGAAAATACCCCCGCTACTGTCATCCTCAACCCCACTCTGCCCACCAAGACAGCAAGCTGCCTGCATGCAGGTCAAAATTGAGCGAGAGACCTTGCTGAGTTGCAGGTCACTTTTCAGTGAGAACTATAGCGGATTATACCTAAGCATTAGGGAGCTTAGCCTCCATGCTCACCTCACTGAGGTGCGGGTCAGCCTCCAGGGACTCCACACCATGAGAAGCTGGGACCATCCTCTACGGAGACCGCTCTGCCCGCCTTTGTCCTTTTGCCTTCACCCAAGTTGTGAGGCAAGTTAAGTTGACTGACTTACTGGAGCTCAAACGCCTACATATACAACCATCTCCTCCTCCCTCCTCACATTTCTTGTTCTGCTCTTCTCTCCTCTTTCTCCTCCCTCATCTACACCTTATTGCTTCTTGATACCCCATCCTCAAAACTCTTCCGCCTGTTTCCTCTCTCTCACTCTCCCCCACACATATCCGCTCGCTATCGGCTCTGCTCTACTCTCACCGACCGTCTCTTAACGAACCCATTGTCCACGTTTTTCTACTGCAAAGAGCTCAGTCAACATGTGGTAAGGAAGCTTCCTCTTCCTCGTCGCCGTCACCGCCTTTGTTACCGCCTAGCCTTTTCGTCTGCCCCGCCAGCCACCGAGCTTCCACCGATTCTTTGCTTGCGACCGACGCAGGCTAAGATGGGATGGATGTTTATGGTTCAAGGCGATGGATGGGAGAGAAAAGCTGGGCCTCAAAGAAGGAATCCGGCGGCTCAATTGGTGGAACAAAATAACAGTAGCTAACCATTGCGATCAGTGGTATTTTCGGATACATCAACTACCTGGTGGAGAAGGACCGCAAGTTCATCCTCGACACTCTTGTCAACGGTCAGTAATTGCTTATCCCATGCTCGCGTTCACAAGCATAATCACAAACATGGGCTGCGCCCAAGTTTTCCCCCTCCTCAGGTGCCCCTCACCACCCCTTTCATCTGCCATACCCCGCTCCCCCATGCACTTGTTACACGCGGGCCCCTCGCCCATATCCTTCTTGCTGACCCCCCCTTTTGCAATCAGGTTTTTCCCTTCTCTCCTTCCCCC
>JABSSZ010000729.1:0-43681 GCA_013755755.1 Fusarium sp. NRRL 25184
AATATATATTTATTATACTAATAGAGCAAGCTCTGGGCTTTTAGATATTATATTTTTTTTATTAATTAAAGTACTATTGCAATAGTTATAATTAATTTAATATTTGTTGTTAAGGTGGTGATATTAATAGAGGCTGTGGTGTTGCAGTAGATAAGTAATTGTAGGCATTATAGGTATAAGAAACAGGGACATGCATATAAAGAAGCTACAAAAATTTAGCGGGTTTTGCCGCCAAATTGAGGTACCTAAATTTTTTCCCTGTCAGCAGCCCCTTTTCCCTGTCAGTGCACCCCCCGTGCTTGAGGCACGGATACCGAAGGTAGTAACGAAAGCACGGGGGGCCGATCTCTAGGCCCTACCCAAGTACCCTACACAGACAGATTTCTGCTCTTGACTTGGTGATTGGCCGGGAGGCAAAATCTGAGAGCAGAACGTAGTACCGACACTCGCATTTAAATCTCGCCCTTAATGTCAAGCCTTGTTCTAGTGGATATATATTGTCAACTCCGTTTCGTATCTCTCATATCCTGTCACTGCTATCCAGGCTCGGCATGACCCTGGCCATGGATCTGCCTTGTAACTTAAGCCACAAGCCCACTATAATGGAGGTCAATAGCCTAGACTCCACTGGGCCCGATAACAATTCACTGATAAGACGGGGCTAGCGGGAATCTGTGCCGAGATACCGCGCTAGTTCCCAGAAACCTTTGTATAACACTCTTCAACTTCTCCCTCGCTTCCCCGACGAACCCGGCATCGCCGGCACCTCTTCCCTTCCCATTTTCTAACCCCACATTTCGTACTCTCGCGTTAGCTCGTGATGCCTGAACAGTCCAGGAAACCGTCAGACCAGGAACAGGATCAGTCAGAGACGGGTCCACCGACAAGCAAGAGAAGACGTATTGGTTTAGCATGTAATGCCTGTCGGTCACGCAAGTCTAGGTATACATCCCTATACTACCGAAATGCACCTGCAGGGAGCTGACCTCATGGTAGATGCGATGGACAGCGCCCTTCGTGCTCGTCATGCCTGTCCCTTGGCTTCGACTGCATGTACGAGCCTGGCGATTCTGCCACGAATGTCATTGTTCGCAAAGACTATGTCTCGGATCTCGAACAGCGTGTCAGCTCTGTTGAGCACAATCTCCAGCGGTTGAACGATGTTCTCAAGGGTCATCTCTCGCCCTGTACTAATACGAATACCTCCCCGTGTCAACATGGAAACATCAACGTCGGCCACTCTATGCCTTCACCTGCGCCGACTGCACCGGCGAAAGCGTCAGCGCCAGGGACAGGGACTTGTGCGACAAGCCTAGAAGAGCCTCAGGATGAAGAAGGTATTCCCAATGGGATGGCCATGACGTTTGTCGAAGAAAAGACATCGGCGTTTTATGGCGAAGCCTCCAATATTAACTTCACGCGACTTCTTCTTCGCGCCATCGCGACTGTGCACCACTCACCTGGTGCACCATCTGCGCTTGATAGAGCTTCTGTATTAGGAGAAAGTGTCGTAGCTAGTGTCTCCCAAACCAAAGGCTCCCTGGGAGACTCAGCGACACCACTAGACTCACTACCCACCGCCTTGCCATCTGTCGAGGAGATGGACACTTTGCTTGATCTCTACTTCGACACAGCTGGTGTCGTCTTCCCATTCATTCACGAAGAGACTATGAGAAGTACATACAATGAATGCAGACTCAACGGCTTCACGAGAGCTCGAAGAACATGGCTAGGAACCCTGAACATGGTATTCGCTATGGCGAGTAACTTTGATAGGGATTATACTACATCCTCCAAGAAGCGCTTCGAGAGGTCTAACGTGTTCTATAAAAGAGCAGTCGGCCTCTGCGGCGAGCTATCGAAACGTGTTATAAGTCTTGAGATAGTGCATTATCTGATCTTGCTTGTTCTTCACTGCCAGGGGACGTCACGCTCCGTGCAGGCCTGGAACAACTATGGCCTTGTTATCCGATCAGCCATGGCACTGGGGCTGCACAGTGAGTCTTCTGAGAGGTCACTTGATCCTTTACAGAAAGAATATCGTCGCCGGACTTGGGTGGTTATATACTGCCTTGACAAGGTACTAAGCACAGCTGTGGGGAGACCTGCGAGTATCCCAGATGAGCAGATGACGTGGCGAGAGTCAGCATCTGAATGGTCCCCTTCAACTCCTGGCGACGCCACCGATCTACCTGGTGATTTCTTGGCTGTCTCATTCAAGATGTACCAGGTGATGAACAAGTCTCTCGCAATTCAGTACGGTGCAAATCTCGATCACGACTCAGACCCTGATGAGATGGCCCATCTCAAAGCTTCAGGTGAACTCCGGAAACAGCTCCGACTCTGGGCTGCCAATCTTCCCAAACATCTTCAACTATGTGACGTCGAGTCGAATGTTCTTTCTCAAAACACAAAGGCGAATCGACTTCGTGTTATTCTTACCATGAGATATCATAATCTGAGTATTCTCATACATAAACCACTTCTCAGCGCTACGATTCGACACTTGTTCCGGGATGAGGAGACAACGAACGAAACTTCATCGTATTTAATACAGCTCGCCATGGCGGAGGCACATGAATGTGTTCGGTCGGCACAACTTACAATCGACATTGTCCACTCCGTCATCAGTGTAGATTCCACGAGCAAGAATAATCTTGGAGTATGGTACTTTACGCTTTACTATGGTAAGCTTACCGTCGCGTGAGTAACCAGGTGGTATGCTGAAACTTTCATGTAGTCTTTACTGCCTCACTGGTCATCTGCGGGCGATTACTTTGGGCACAGCATGGAGACACTGTCGTTGACGAGGCATCCGTTAGTCACATGAAGTTCCTCCTCAACAAAGCGGAAACAATATTTCTGAACCTGGATCACGAGAACAGCCTCGTGCTGAGTTGTCTGGAATACATCCGCAGACTCTCTCGAATGTGCGGTATCAGAGGTTCGTTATCGACATACTAGTTTCTGGTCATTTTGTTAACGCGCCGTTAGAAATTGCGCCGGATGCTGCTTCGGCGATAATTCACGACAATGGATCAAGTTCCACGGGTTCTGCGGACGCCATACCTTGTAACCTCGACAATATGGACCCCTTTCAGCTTTTCGCAACGGAAATGTTTGACCCGGCTATTGTTGAACATTTTCATCAGTCGCCGGTTGATGGCATGAGCTTTGTGAATGGCTTGTGGGAGGGGTTTCCTTGTGGAGGGTGAGGCGGTTACCGCATGAATATAGGCAGTTTGGACAACTTATGATGGTCCATTCAATTAATTACAGGCTCTGTAATGAGTGCTTGTGTAGTCTCACTTAGAGACACTCAACCTATTTGAAGAACCCTGGAACGTTTCCATCAAATTATGTGTTAGATATTACCAAATGATCTTGATTGTTTGAAGGAAAATTCCCTTCCATTCCATTGAGGCCCTCTTCTGACGATGAGCAAAAGCTAATTGCCCCTCAAGAGGGTCTCGACCACAATAGGCAGTCAGTGTATCACGGCGGAATGGGCCGGTTTAACTCCCCGGCCTACCCCACGTTACCATGAGTCATGCGATCATTACGGGCTTAACAAGGTCTTACCTGATGATAACCATTTCCTATCTACCGGATCCTAATTGCGGAGCTTCGGTCCGATTGTTAGATATCCTCGTGTATAATAATTCATTGTTGTTATGTACAAGTCGGACACATCGAATTATATCAAAATTGTTATCAACCAGCCTATCAAGGCAGAATAATCCCCCGCTTCTTCTAGTCCACTCCTCAGACCATGGCGCGCCTCGAAGATCCCACTGCTCTTACTCAACTGCCACTGGAAGAGACCGCCCGTGTGCGATACAGTCCCTCTCAGCTGCAAGACTACTTCAAAACCATCAAACTTGCACAGAGATTTCTAGACCTCGGCAACAGCGTGTTGAAAGACCCTGCCCTTGCCCGAACAAAAGAACATGGCCTCCCGCTCTTGCAAGCCATAACACGCTATCACACATGCAACGTCCCTTTTGAGAATCTCGTCCTTCACTATGATCCTCACAAGATCGTCACTCTGGACCCTGCGGAGCTATACACCAAGATTGTAACACGTCGTCGGGGAGGGCGATGTATGGAGAACAACATCTTTCTCGGCACTGCTCTTCGCTCGCTTGGCTATGAAGTGCGTAACTGCGGTGGTCGTGTATCACGCGCCATGAGCCCTTACTCAGAAGTCCGCAAGAATCAAAGCGCAACTTACGATGGATGGAACCATATGCTTCTTCTCGTGCTCCTGGGCGATAAATGGTTTGGCATCGATGTTGGAATGGGTTCCATGGGACCTAATCTCCCATTCCCTCTACAAGACGGATTCAAGACTCTCAGTATCGCACCACGCGAGATCCGCATTCAGAAGCGCTCCATCTCAGAGACATATGCTACAGACCCTTCTCACGGCACAAAAATGTGGTGTTACGACGTCTGCTATAATCCAGCTGAGAATGAAAAGATATGGACACCTGTCTACTGTTTCACCGAGACGGAATTCCTGCCCCAGGACTATGAAGTTATGTCTTGGTTCACGTCGACAAATCCGAGATCATTCTTCACTAGGTACATCACTTGCACCAAGATGATTATGGATGAGGACAAGGAGGTGATTATCGGAAACCTCACCCTGTTCAAGGACACTGTGAGAGAGACCATTGGTGGTGATCGCAGAGTTGTGCAGAAGTTTGAGACAGAAGAGGAGCGTATTCAGGGCTTGGTGGAGATTTTTGATGTCAATTTGACGGAGGAGGAGAAGGGCAGTCTTCCTCACGAGAAGAGACTTGGGCAGAGCAAGGCATAAGAGAACTGTGCTTGATTCGATCGCAAGACAATTTAAGGTAGTGCCTTGAAATTATCCAAGTGGTTATACGTGCCTTTTACACCTTTAAAGTGATGGAAATTCTTAGTGAATTCATTCAGGTGAGAATCGTGACATGAACAAAATGTTTGGCGCCGTCGACATGGACTGCGACCAGTCCCTACAGTTTCATATAAGTTCTTTAATAGTGGCTCTACCATTGTTCTACACTTTAGGAGTCTCCGACTTCTGTTCCACTCATCATATACATCTTGTCGTAGCTGGGCCAAGAAATCAAATATTGCGCGATAATTCCATATCACGTCTCCCCGTCTTCGGTGTCGTTGCTATCGCCAGCTGACGAGATGAACCATAGAGATCACATTATCCGGCGTGTCCGTATTTTCCCCGCCTGTCACCAAGAGATACTAGAACTTCAACATCGGCCAGTGAACCCGATGCAGACCCTCTGAACTACCGGCCAAGATGATCAAGGGGAACCTACAAAGTTAGCGTCTTTACCCCGCAAATAGTTGACCGATCACTGGGAACCAGCGCTAGTAAGGCCCTGTCATGGTAGAGATAAGTGTGCCGACTTCGGCTTGTTACCCGGATAAGCCATCGAGTTGGCCACTTTGAATAAGTAACAGAATAATACAGGATACCAAACTACAGATCTAGACTCCCAAACGCATCATTTTTCAAGAGATTTTTACTAAAAGCATACTGAAATTAACCCTCTTTCTTCTCCAAAACGCAAACATGACACCCAGCCGATTACCCCCACCAGTCGATATCCCCAGCTCGCCAAACACCGTTGAAGTCTACATCATAGACACAACCAGCTTCATGAGCGGGTTCCCCGCCTCAACCTTTGTAGAGCCTCTCGTACCAGGGTTCGACACAATCAACGTGGGATCATACTCCTTCCTCATCAAACACCCCGGCTCCAACACGAAATATGATACTATGGTATTCGACCTCGGGGTGCGAAAGGACTGGGAGAATCTCCCAGAGACTTTTGTCGCTGGTATTAAGTCAAGTGGATGCAAAATTGAGGTGCAAACAGACGTCGCCTCAATCCTACGCGAGAATGGCCAGAGTCTCGATGACATTGGGGCTATTATTTGGTCGCATTGGCATTTTGATCATGCCGGTGACCCACAGGCCTTTCCAGGGACAGCGGATCTTATTGTTGGTCCAGAATTCAAGAAAAATATGATCCCTGCTTATCCCACTGTGAGAGACTCGCATGTCAATGAGACAGCGTGGGAGGGTCGTGAACTGATAGAGATCGACTTCAAAGGAGAAAGGGTTCTGAAAATTGGCAAGTTTGAGGCCTATGACTTCTACGGCGATGGAAGCTTCTATCTCTTGAGCTCACCAGGCCATGCTGTAGGGCACATGTCTGCTTTAGCCCGCACAACGGCTGAACCCCCTTCTTTCATGCTTCTGGGCGGCGACATAGCTCATCACTGTGGCGAGTTCAGGCCGTCACCATATACACCCCTACCCGATATGATATCTCCAAGCCCTCTCGGCCGAAGTCTCTCGGCCTGTCCTGGAAGGCTATTCCTCAACATTCACCCTTGGAAAGACCCAGAGAGACCATTCTTTGACCCAACAAAAGAGCCGGGGTGGCACCTAGAAGCGGTGGAGGCAAAAAAGAGCATCGACAAGCTGATTGAGGCAGATGCCTACGATAATATCTTTCCCGTCATGGCTCATGATATGACCTTGGGTGAGACGGTAGAATTATATCCTAAGAAGGCTAATGACTGGATGGCGAGAGGCTGGAAGGAGGCGACGCGGTGGGGATTCTGTGGAGAGTTTACGCCAATGGAGGAGATGGATACTAAAGGACAGCCAGCGCAGATTACGGGGTTTGATGGGACTCACGACTCGATAGAGGCTGGTCGTCAGAAGATGTCGATTGTGCATCTTGAGCACAAGAGAGAAGGGAAGAAAGCGGAGCTCCACAGTCTACCACTGTGATATCTAGATACCTTCGACTTGATGCCTCTTTAAATACAAAGAAGCACATGTTGGATTAAGTGCATTAATATAGTGAGAAAGACTTGAATTTCGTGACACATGAATGACGTCTCACAAGACGAGGCTGGGGGGGACAAGAATCAACATTCATGACACAATAATTGCCCTCAATAGAAATGTTCCAATGAATAATGTCACTGGACACGTTCTGTCTATTCTAATAACCTATGATCGTGGAAATATTGTTTATTTACCAATATTTCTCATGGCGACCTCATTATACCGATCCCCCTGCGGTTTCAAAGCATCAACCAGCTTTCTCATATCCTTGATCTCCTCCTCCGTAAGCTCTATATTCCTCGACGCAAAGTTCTCCACCAAACGCTCCGGCTTCGTCGTTCCCGGGATCGAAATCATGCCCTGTGCTGCGACCCACGCAAGAGCAACCTGGGGCAATGTACACTTTTTACGCTTGGCGAGCTCGCGGAAACCATCAGCGATTCTCTTGTTGGCATAAAAGTTCTCGCCTTGCCATTTAGGAACTGTAGAGTTTGTGAGCAGTTATTGGTATATGGGGAGTGTGAAGACTTACTCTGGCGTCGGTAATCTTCGGGGGTAAAGTCTTCGGGCGTTTGGTAGGGAAAGTTCTCTACGAGCCATCCGTGGCCCAAGGGGCCATAGGCTATGAACTCGATGTCGAGCTCACGGGCTGTGTCGATCAGACCGTCGGTCTCGTGAATGGTTTCGAAAGCGGAATATTCTGCTTGGACGGCATCGATTCTGGCGACTTGTTGAGTTAGTAATGGTGAGTCTTTGCAGATCTCTAGGTTAAAACAGATTCTTACTTGAGTTTGCCTTTCGAAGTGTGTCAGCAGAGCATTCAGAAAGTCCAATGTATTTTGTTTTGCCCTGTTTGCGGAGAGAATCGAGGGCAGGAATGGATTCTTCGAGTGGCGTATCTGGAGGTTTCTGTCAGCATGTCCTCGCCTAGTTGACCGGGGAGGGTTGCTGACTTGGATCCATCCGATGGATATAGTATAAGTCGGGAGTAAACCCTAATCTTTCAATTGTTCCCTCGATATATGTCGTGATATGCTCAGCCGAGTTGGTCACAGATCCATCTTCAAAAGCAGCAATACCGCACTTTGATGCGACTATTACAAATATTAGCCAAAAGCAGTACCGAAAAAGAAGGAGCCTACTGAAAAGCTTATCGCGACAGTTGTGCTTTCTGATAAAGTCACCGAGGATCTTCTCATTCTTTCCAGGGCCGTAGGAAACCTTGAGTCGAGTGGTTAGCTGTCATTGGTTAAGAGAGTCAAAGATACGTACAGCAGTATCCCAGAATGTACAACCCTGTTCCAATGCTTTCAGCAACACGGGCTCGGCTTCTTCGTAACTGAGGTCATTGCCCAGTGCGAAGCTGATGCCCATGGCGCCAAAGCCTGGCGTAGGGAGTTGCAAGTCTCGGAAGCGCATTGACTTGACCATTGTTGGTGTTGGCTGTGTGCACAGGATGTGGTGTTGTGTGAGGCTGACTAAATTGTACCAATTCGACTGTGATTGGCAGTACCTTGTGAAGAGTTTAGCCGTCTTTGCAAGGTATAAGGGTGTTTAAGAGGTAAAGAAAACGCTTACCGGGGTTCCCATTCCGACTACGCGACATATGGAGTGCTGATACAGTGTTTCGGCAAGCACCGGGATTCAGATCATTTCGGGGAGCACCCGGCTATGGTGGAATGCGTTATCTCACGCTAATCACAACCGACTTCGTGCGTCACTGAGACCTAGTGTGAACAGATAAGCTTCACCAAATCTAGGGTAGGATGCTTGCCAGCCAAACGAAGTAGGTTACCCACATAGTTCGCTTGAAACCAAGATGAAATGTCCTGTCTATTTTCCCCGGACGATGGCGGAGGGAGTTTCTTAGCGGTATGCAAAAGATAGCCCGTCTAGTCACCTGGACAGTTGAGCCCCGAGTCAAGAACAGTTGTTGGATAAAATTTTATCCTCGTTGGCTATCAACAAGAAGTTGGATCTCTTGCCCAACCCTCAATAGCCCTCAGCATGTGCCCTATGGTGTATGCTTAATTCGTTCACTTAGCAAAGCCTTAATAATGGGTCGATATTCTAGCACGAGGCTCAGTGATCTGTAAATTCGGTGTTACTGCATGCATATGGCGGTTGTAAGCCAGCTATAGTTCTCTTGACCAATTATCTCACAGAAGTCAATCATGTTGAAGCTAGAAATATCCTTTGTAACCTGAGAGCCGCCAATTCTAGTACCGCTTGAGCAGTAGGCCCATTCCGCAACGCCTTAACGAGGCAGAAAGCATGCATCTGTCCTTCGGCCTTTATCACAGATGCATCAACCCCGAGGCCCTGTAGTCTTTGACCAAAGGCTACGCCTTCGTCCACTAGAGGGTCAACTGTTGATAGAAAGATAATGGTTGGAGGAAACTTGGACAAGACATCGTCCGTGAGATGTGTCAAAGGAGAAGCCAGTGCAGTTTCTCTGTCGCTTTTGTTCGGGATGAATGTCTCAATCATCCAATCCATTGATGCCTCTGGTAGGAAAGGCCCGTCCTTGAATGTGGTGTAGGAAGGATACTTCTTGTGTGTAACGGTTACGGGAGCCCAGAGAGCGATCTGACCGATGGTAGCGGGCAGTTGTCTTTGCAGCGACATTTGCATCATGGCAATAGCCATGTGTCCTACAGATGATGAGCACTGAGTCGAAGCTGGCTTATTATACACAACATACCTCCAACACTGTCACCAGCCAGAGCAATGGTTTTGACCAAAAGGCTGTACTCCTTTCCATGACGAATCATATACTCCAGAACTTCATAACTCTGCTCAAATGGAAACGGAAACGTTCTTTGTGGTGCAAGCGTGTAGTCCGGAAAGACTATGGCAGCTCCAGTTCGCCGAGCCAAGTCCTCGACTAACACGGCAAACGATTTGGCACTTGCGCATATCAGCTTGACTGACATAAGTAGTATACAGGTAAGGAGCCATGCTTACCTCCCCATGACCCAGCCGCCACCATGAGTGTAAAATATCATTGGAAGTGGCTTTTTAGCCAGAGCCTTTGGTCTAAACAGTGTCACAGATGTCGGGCCATATTCCCCCCCGACTTCAATTAACTGTGTGGCAATATCATCTGCAGGCTCATGGCGCTGTAACTCCTCAAGATTCTCAAATGCCTTGTCTGAACCCCCAAGCTGATGAGGAGCAGGCAGGCCGTCAATTGCGGCCGCAAACTTAGCATTGATGGGATCGAGATTGACCATGGCGACTGAATGAACCAATAAAGGAGGCTATGAGGGATTTGTCTTTGTCAATGAAGAACAGCTACACCTCGAAACACAAAACAGACTTGAGACTATAAGCCTCTCAGCGTTCCCAGCTTGAGCGCGGCATAGCTGGCTGTGATGGGTTTAGCTTCAGATGTTCCATTTAGTTGCCGGAGGTTCCCCAGTTCCCCGGTATCTTTACGCTTTTATGCCTTTGCGTGGAGTCTTCCCCGCATCCGCGTACGCTAAAGGATATTTCTCTTACTTATCTTGATAAGGTTCGGCTTGTCATCTGGGGAGTGTGTGTAATGGCAGGTTGGATGTTGCTTGGGTGGTACGGTTCCTGGGAGCGGACACTGTGGAGATTACAGGATTTCTGGACTGTACTGGTGTTGGCTATTGCTTCTGGCCGTTGGCTACCATTGCAAGGGCACCAATACCGACAGGATCTTACAATGGATGTTTCGACAGTGACTGAAATGCACAAATGAGATTTTAGTCATACCATTCTAGTTAGTGAGTCGTAAGCATGTTCCTCGTAACGCTTGAATGAAGGTCTTAGTTGGCGGTGTATCAGCACAAGGCTTACATCCAACTTGGAACTCCAAAGGTGGCGAGTTCGTATGTCCCTAGCACCAAGCTCCTGGTTTACTGTCTTTGGGATCCGACCCTTCAAACGGTCGTTACCTTGAGTAAATCTCAACATTACACCTTGTACTAGCACAGACCCAGACTGGCCACTCTTACTAGCCCATGGTCTGCTAATCTGGATATGTAAGCAAACAAAAAATGCGTAAACCGATGAAAGCGATCTTCTAGAGAATAATCCACCTAGCTTGTACGGTACCCGATGGAGCCGAACATCTGTTTAGACTAAGATAGAGTGGACAATTCAATGTATCAAGCCTCTGTCAGATAAACACGCGTAACCATATTCCGCCAGAGCTTCAAGTGAAGTTACTTCTAAGCGAGATTCCGGGGTCGTCTGACCGACTCCCACGGACCAGATACCGGGTTCGCGGTCGGATATCCCGGTATCCCAGACTTGACCCCAGTAGCGAGTCTAGTGCACTACAATGCCCCACGATAAGTGACAGCTGTTATGGTATCGGATTAGGAGTTAGAAGTTATCGTTTATGCCTAGCGTCAAGGTGGTGAGGCTTCTGTAAGAGAAGCTACTCCTTCGATTCCTCGAAACTGTATACATACAAATGTGTAGTATATGCCTATACCTCCAGCGCGTTCATTGGTCGGGGAGATGTGCTTTTTCTTGCTTATTCTCGGTAGTCTTCTTATATGCTCACCCCCCAATCCGAGTCAGTAGCTTATCGCATCGGTTGGGACTCATCATTTGGTAGTTATCTCTCTAGCGACAGAGCCAAGACAGCCCCCGCTTTACCCCAGCGCATTGCAACAGCCGCATACACTGACTCCCTAGCCCAGTAAGGTATAAATACCACTATTCACTTCTTCATCCCATTATCCCCAAGCTGCGCTCATCTTTCAACAATGGCATCTCCAACAATTTCTTCCATGGATCGGTACACATCTCCCTCCAAAGATGAGAAGATCTCACCGCACGATGGTGAGGCCGGCGGCTCTGATACGGAGAAGGGAGAGTCGCGGGAAGTCTTTCAGGAGAACGTCGATGGAGTTGAGTTCAGAACCGTCAGTTGGCAGCGCGCTACTGTGGTGTTTCTCAAGATCAACTTTGCGATGAGTATCCTTGCTATCCCTGGTGCTCTTGGTGCGCTGGGCTCTGTTGGAGGATCTCTGTGCATTGTTGGATACACTTCGCTCAATGTTTGTAAGTATACACATGAATTCTTTGTGCTTGACTGATAGCTTTTCGTTTAGATACTGCCCTTGTTCTTGGCGACTTCAAGCACAATCATACCGAATGCCACAGTAAGTAGCAAAGCCCCGACCGAGATTGAACAGACGCTTATACATCTTTAGCACTAGCTGATATGATGGGCCTGATCTGGGGTCGTTGGGGTCGTGAACTTGTCGGTGTACAGATCATCGTAGCCCAAGTCCTCATCTCGGCAGGCGGCATAGTCACATCAGCCATTGGTCTCAACGCACTCTCCGACCACGGAGCATGCACCGTCGTATTCGCTCTCGTCTCCGCTATCCTCATCACGCTCTTCTCGTCGATACGCACATTTGCCCGTCTAGGTTGGCTAACCTGGTTCGGCTTCATCACATTCGTACTCGGAGTGTTCATCTTCGTCGTCGCTGTGACGCAAGTCGACAGACCAGCTGCAGCGCCTAAAACGGGCGACTTTGATCTCGGCTGGGCACCAATTGCGTATCCGAGCTTTGTTGTCGGTATGATCAACGCGACGAATATCTTCATCAGTACCTGCGGTTCTTCAATGTTCTTACCCGTCATATCCGAGATGAAGAGACCGCATGATTATCGCAAGGCTTGTCTTGTGGCTGGCTTTATTGTCGGGGCCATGTATCTCTCTTTCAGCCTTGTTATTTACAGATGGTGCGGGACTTGGATCTCAACGCCCGCTTTTGGCAGCGCCGGTCCTCTTATCAAGAAGATCGCTTACGGAGTCTCTTTACCGGGACTTATTCTCGGCGTTGGCATCTATCAACATGTCGCTGCTAAATATGCCTTTGTCCGCGTATTACGAGACTCTGAGCACCTGCAGGCCAATACCTTGACTCACTGGGGCACTTGGCTTGGTATCAACCTGGCACTTGGAACTGCAGCCTTCATCGTGGCTGAGGCGGTGCCCATCTTGAACTATCTTCTCGGCTTGGCCGGTTCTCTTTGCTTTGCGCCATTTAGCCTGGTATTTCCTGCGCTACTGTGGATGTATGACTTCAAAAGCTACAAGACTGGGACGCTGGGTCAAAAGGTCAAGTACGCCTTGCATATACTCATTATGATTCTTGGCTTCTATATGATTGTGGCTGGCACGTAAGTACTGCCTGATTCTCTGTTTCCTTCCGTGTGATGTACTAACCAGACATTCCAGTTACTCTGTTGGTGTTTTGATCAAAGAGGCATTTGACACTGGGGCAATTGCCAAGGTTTTTGACTGTGCGGATAATTCCGGTTTCCTGCAGTAGGATCACACTGGTTGTATGGGTCATAATGCTACCATGTCATGTCCCAAATATCCGTCATGTTCTAGCTCACGATCATGGTGTTACAATAAGAGATGGACCACGTATAAAAGATGAGCCGAGGCGCTAGGCTTTGCAAATATTTGCATATAACATGTAGCTTAGAAAGAGTGACCAAACACTAATTGTACATATCTATCAACTTCATATGTATTGTTTGGTGAGTTGCCCATAAACTAGTTCTCTTGTGAATCGTCAACGTGCTGTGTTATAGTCTTTCAAGATGGTCTATGTCCAAGATAGTTCGAACCTCCAGCCAGCTTCATCCTGATTAATAACAAACGGGAACACTTGGCAGAGGATTGGGGTCAGCATCATTAATAATGCCATTTTCAGCTTAAAAAATACAGCTCTTCAACAGAATGTGCATCATTACCTAAACTATCTCTATCTTGAGCCTCCCAATACCACGATCGACGCAAGCCTGTAACGCCCGCCCCTTTTCCTTCTCAAGCAGCGCCGTGCTCTTATAGTCAATCTTCCCTTCGCAGACCGCCACTTTACAAGCACCACAAGCCCCAGACTTGCAAGAGTACAATATGTCAAACCCAGCGTCGTTGAGCACGTCTAGTAGGGTCTTATTTGGAGGAACCGTCATCGTTTCGTGTCTGTTGGAATCCGGCTCATTGACTTGAACTTCAAAGGAATCTCCCAGATCGCCACCTCCACCACTTCCAAAGTCTTCGAAATGTAGCATATGTTTTGGATACCCAAGCTCATTGGCGATATTTGCACATTCTTTCATCATGCCTGAAGGTCCACAGGATAATATGCGAGCGTTGTATGTTCCATTATGACCGGGCTTCGGTATGACGTTTCCAATATCGAGTCGTTCACCATCTGATCGACAATACAAGGTGGTTTTGTTTTTGGGAAGTTGATCGAGAAAGGCGGCCTCTTCAAGGCTTCGAACGGCGTAATGTAGATGGTATGGTAGGCCTTTGCTCTCCCAGTCACGCATCGATGGGAGGAAAGCTGTTATCCCGATCCCTCCAACGATCAGGATACGTGTCAAGCTCTGGTCGCACTTATCATCGTTTTCTCTTGCAGAAGGGTTTATCCCAGGGTACATTACGACCTCGTCATCGATCTTCAACCCGTTGTGTAGATAGGCCGAACCTCCTCGTGATTGTCGATCGAGCGATACGCCCAGGCTAAACTTATAAAGATCGCCGTCGACAATCGAGTAAGAGCGCTCGAATTTTGTTTCGCGTCCGAATGTGATCTGGGCAAAGGCATAAGGGTCGAACGCGGGGTTGACAAGAGTTAAAGGATCCTTCAAGGCAAATGTGAGCTTCCTAACACGCTGAGCGACGAGGCGAGCGTCGACCAGAGTGTATGTCTTTGGAGCGCTCCTCAATCTCTCTTTTGCAATACCCAGAAAGAGGTCTGTCATGGGAAGCTGTGTGCATTCCGCCAGCAGATTAAGGGAGACATTGCTTGCTCTGATGACGCGCTGAACGTTCAACACAGACCACTTGGGATATGGCCGATCCAGCAAAGAGATTGTGTCTCCTTCGCAGATGTTGCCTGTCTTCAAGACTCTCATGTTCCAGCCTGCTCGTCCTGTTCGTATCGTGCGTTTTAGAGCTCTCGGCCATTTGAATCGGGAATTGAGTTTGAAGCATGGATGCCGTGGTTCGCTGACTTGAAGGATAACATCTTTACCGAGTTGATATATATCGCCAATACACACATTGTCGTCATTCATGTTGGTCGTGACAAGATTCTCGCCGTATGCGCCGACATCGTATAGACCTGGCTCTGGTGGGTTCTCGGCTCGCCAGTCTGGGTAATGATCTGGGTTGTACTGATGCACTGCGCGCTCTGTGCCACCGTGTCTGCTAGAAGCATGTTCGTCGCCCAGTACGCCAGTTGCGCTGCAGAATATTGGTCCATCACGTCGCTGTTTGTAGATGGCAGAGGTGATTTCACCTCCCAGGGCGCCTTTTTTGACTCGTCCTGCTCTAACTTGTAAAAGAACCCCTGGCTTAGGAATAGGGGCAGTATCTAGACGTGATACAGTCTCCTTAGAAATATTCGTTGTCGATGGAGCTCCCATTATTTTAAGATTGGCCAAAAAAATTACAATCTGTATTACTCAGTCGATACATATATTTTTGTGGTATGAACCCCCTTCTTCACCAAAGCGTGTACTAACATGTACAGTTATCTCCATTTTTAATTACCCGACCGTTACGCGATGATTCCGATGACGCCGGGTAGCAGACGGAAACTTCCACGGTGGGTCGGAATTCGGAATCGCAGCCAGACAACAGCAAAGAATTCGCTAGCTATAGGGTACGTCGTATCTTGGAACAACACGCTCAACAAGACCAGTGGTTACATAAAGGCACCATGATCAATGCGAGGGAATACATATACCATAAGGCCCAAGATAAATTTAGACCGGTACTTGTCTTGAAAATAGTGATAAGAGTCGAGCATACAAGTAAGAAAAGACGAATGAAGAAACAACCATGATGCACAATGACCTCTACGATGGTGATACCAAATTTGACCTATGGAACTAACAAAATCGTGACATATAAGTTGCGGGATATGGAAAAAGTTATTCCCACTGGCTAGTGAAGTTCCGCTTACTGAGATACGTCCGTGGGCTATTAATTTAGCATACTTTCGTGACGTCCGTAGTTGATCCATTTTTGAACTTTATTTAAAATGAAATCATGACATGATTGGAGGGAAAACTGTACATGTCAGCCATATTCTAGTCAGAAAAGACCAATGTTCACCTCTTGACTTCTTAATTGCAAAGGCTGAAGGTAAAAGAATACATAGCGGCAAGCTAGTATGCTTATCGATTAATACGTGCTGTTAAAACGTATAGCTCTATGAAAATCCCACTAGTAGCCAGCCATGTATCTTGCGTGGTTGGTCTCAGGTCTTAGTATACTGGCAAAACTGTGCAAGACTTGTTTAAGATATAGGCCACAAGGAGCCGCAATCAGAAGCACGGCAGTTCAAAGTGTCAGCTCATTCCTGGGAAGTCGGTGGAGTTGACGAAAGGCAATTCCGTGGAGACAAGGCTCGAGCAACGCGGCTACCAGGAATAAAGTGGATCGATTCATCTCCTAGCTTCAGAATAGTATCGTATTACCTTTTTAATACGCGATCAGCCAGTCGAATCATGTTGGAGTTGGCTTATGTACCGAAGGGGCGGTGACGAAGTGATGGTTGAAGACTGAATATAAAAAGGGGTTCTTTTCCTTCTCAAATCCAATCCAGACTTTCATCAAACACACTTTACCTTCTATCTCCCCCTCGAAACAAAGAACAACAATGGGAGTTTCCCTTAAGGCACTGGTCCTTGGCCTCTTCCTTGCCCAAGCGGCACATGGGTACATATACTCCACGAATTTCATTGTATGAACACCCATACTGATACAACAGAAAAGAAAGGATCATAGCAGCCACAACTGCTGTTTGCACACTCCTGAAGGATGGGTTCCTGTAAACGAATGGACTCGGGCTGTCTGTGCCGATCGTTGGGGATCTGTTGTAAGTAGCCCCCGCCCCTTACACGTGGAATAAACGTTTGACCAGAGCATCAGGCGACATTTGATGGTATCAAATGCATCCAGAAACCAGGCAACGTCATCAGCGGTGATGACTTTTATTCCGCGTGTAAGCTGTATGGCTTAACTCATGGCTATGGAGATGACTGGGAGAAGGGCGCTGGATATCGCGGTACTTGCTCTTAGGCTTGCACGTCGGTAGCTCCGTCAGGGTTCTCAGCGGCTGATTCAATTTCCCTGAGTTATCTTACGGCTGAGAGCTTGTATCACCACGGACAACTTAGAACTTAGTTAGAGAGCTTAGTTAGAATAGAGGTATCGCATTCATATACTTATCTTGCTCCAGAAATCAAGCTGGTGTTCCTTGCCAATCGCTCCGCCTCAAATTGTGACAGGGGTTATTAGTCGTGTTGGTCGCACATATTTCGATCAGCTTCGGCAACTAAAGCACCCTGGCTACTTTGGCACAATCCACGGCGGTCCACCAAATATCAACTTATTCATGCAAGATGACATTACAGGGCCACTGAAAAGCGACAGAGAGTTCGTCGATGCTATTGTTCGATCCTACGCCTCTGAGCTTGGTCCAAGAGGAGCCCACAGGGTTCGGTACTACCAACGCGTGTCTCCAACCATCTTCAAGAGTGACAATAGTCCCGTATTCTCACATAACGACCTCCAAAGGAAAAATATCCTGCTTTCAGACGATGGGGCGGTGGTTATAATCCATTGGGAGTTTGCGGCGTAGAGTCCTGTGTACTGGGAGTATTTTGTGGCCATGTTTTGCTGTCTTGCTTGGACTGATGATTGGCATGAATACATTGGCCAAGCTCTGGACGAGTATCCTCATGAATACCTGTGGTTTGCAACTATGCACCGGGAAATGTGGTGTTGAAGAACATATTCGAGATGCCGGACGAGGTGCAGCAAGCAATTATTGCTCCAATGTCTTTGGTCAACAAGTTAGACGCGTTGGTAATAAGCCCGAGGCCGTCTCGGGGTCGGCGCTAATGTAGATCGGAGATATTCACATCGCCCCTGGAAGCTATGCGTTTAGCCCTGAAATAATTTTCTCGGGGTCGGGGGTTAGTATAGATCGGTGATATCGGTGTATTCTCCCTGCACGCTTTAGTGACTCATGCCCGTTCCACTCTTCATCTCTTTTTCGAATTATTTAACTATTATAAATTGTCTTTTATTCCTTATCAAAGAAGTCTGATTAAAATTGTATTGTAAAGGCGACAATTAACAGAACCGCTATGGATCCAGATATTGAACAGCCCAAGGTTGAAGAGCCGAACCCCGAGCTACCGAAACCGGATGCCGATTTCCCAGATGGAGGGTTAAAGGCCTGGTCCACCGTCTTGGGTGCTTCCTGTGGGTTGTTTGTCAGTTTTGGCTGGACCAACTGTGTCGGCGTCTTTCAAGCATACTATGAAGCAAACCAATTGCGAGACTTGTCGCCCAGCACTGTTTCATGGATACCAGCCCTGTCGATGTTTATGATGTTCATTACTGTAAGTCCTGATTCCGAGTTATATTTTGTCGTGTGTGCTTAAGCTATCGTCCAGGGACCTTTCGTAGGGCGAATATTTGACAACTTCGGTCCGCGCTACCTTCTCCTCACCGGTACACTGCTGCACGTATTTGGGTTGATGATGGCCTCGATATCGTCCGAGTACTACCAGTTCATCTTATCCCAGGCGATCTGCAGCCCTTTAGGCGCAGCCATGATTCTGTACCCGTCCTTCAGCTGTGTCACGACCTGGTTCCGACAAAATCGTGCTCTGGCATTGGGAATCACTGCTAGCGGCTCGAGTCTCGGTGGTACTATCCTACCTATCGTGGTTAATCGCTTGATACCACGCATTGGGTTTGGTTGGACGATGAGAGTTTGTGCTTTCCTCTTGTTTGGTTTGCTTGTCGTGACGAATTTAACCGTTCGATCACGGGTTGCGCCTCAACCGAAGGAGGCGGGCATCATGGCTTATCTCCGACCTTTTACATCGCTCTCCTTCGTGCTTACCTCGTCGGCGGGCTTCTTCTACTCCATGGGAATGTTTATTCCTATTACTTTCATGGTAACTTACGGTGAACATGTCGGTCTATCAAACAATATGGCAGGGTATCTAGTGTCGATCTTCAATGCATCAAGGTGAGTTTTATCCACGGAGGCTTTGCCTTCAAATATCTGGCAACATGATTCTGACAGCAACAGTGGAATCGGGCGTATCTTGCCGGGATATATAGCTGACAAAGTTGGGAGCTTCAACGTATCAATAACAGCCGCGACTCTTTCGACGATCTTCATGCTGGCCTTGTGGCTGCCAGGTCATGGCCATCAGTCAGCTATTGCCTTTGCCGCCTTGTTTGGATTTAGTTCCGGCACGTACACTGCCATCAGCCCAGCCTTGGTAGCGCACATCTCGAACCTTGAAGAGATAGGCACCCGTTCTGGGACCATGTACGCGTTCATGTCCGTGGCTGCCCTGACTGGCAGCCCTATTGGAGGGGCTTTGATCTCGAGCGCAGACGGCAGCTATTGGAAGCTCCAAGTTTTTGCTGGCTGTATGCTTGGTGCTGGAACGGCGTTTTATATCGCTGCGAGGTTGTACGTTACCAAAGGCAAGCTGTGGGAAAAGGTGTAATGCCCCCTCTGCTATAGTATGATCTTGATGGATACCAGGTAGGGGCGGAGGTCGAGAAGTTATCACTGCTGCCCGTGAGCAACACTGGACATTGATAACACCAGTTAATGTAGCCGTCTGCAAGTACATAAAAGTTCGGACTTTTTGTTCTACACTAAAAATCTATATACAGGGAGTAGAGTGGCTATAAAAACGTTGCAATTAGAGAGGCTACACATAAAAAGGTTACAGCTCATGATATTGATGAAAACGATATCTTAATCTTTTGCCTTACCAAAAACATCTGGCCAAGGCTCTATTTTCACGATCCTGTTATAGTCTACTACTTAATTCTTCTCCATCCAAAAGTCGAACCAGTCAACAAAGCTCTTGAAACTCGCCTCCTTAGCCCACTTCTCGTAGGGATCAGTCAACCGTGCTCGCGACTTGGTAACAACGTTAGTACATTTTCGATATCCAGCTTATGAAAGCAACTTACTGCAAAACCATGTCCAACATTGGCAAATACTTGCATGTTGAATTGCTTGTTGTTCTCTGTCAGTATCTCAATCGTTCTGCTTCTCTGTGGGGGCTCGAAGAGTTTATCTGAGCTCGGGACTGAGAAGAATATAGGTTCTTATATCAGTTAGCTCATATTCAACTTTGATATAATATATATGTACTCGCCTTGGACGTAAAAGACATCGCTTTCCTTCAGAAACGACGGATGGGCGATGGCGCCGACTTTACAAATGCCGTCTGCAGATAGTTGTTGGCAAACGAAGCGTGCACCCCAGCTGGTACATGCTGAGTCAGTGAAATGGAGACTCAGATGATGCTGGACTCATACCAGTAGCCAACGCAAGCAAATTTGACGTCCTCGCTTGTACCGTACTTGGCCTTCACGGCCTTGACCCATCTGGCAGCAGCCTCCTCAGACGCCTTGAAATGCTTGTTCTTCCAAGACTCAAAGTCAAAGTTTGGGTCACTCAACGGTGTTAATGAGTGTTTAGTAACAGGATCCTACAAAGGTCAGTCTGATGCACCTCGCAGAGTAGAATTCAACTTTTACACCAAGGAAGTAATCGACACCGAGGGTAAGGTACCCGCACTCGGCGAAAGCATCCATCATGAGGAAGCTATTGATATGCAGCCCGAATGCATCAGGAAATAAAATAAGAACGTTCCCATTACACCTATTAGGAGGAGGTTTGGCCACGTAAGTGTCGATGCCGTCGATCTGGATTGTAGAACCAGTAGGTTTTCCGGAATGAAAAGAGCCCTTGAGACAGCAGAGGTCTGCTGGCTTTGCGAGTACGTTATCCATCGTCGTAGGTATTCTTTGCTGCATTCTTCAGCTTCAAACTGGAATAAGTTTAATTTGTTTAGTAAATATAGTTTAGTTGTTGTCGGGATCATCGGGAAGTGTTCCCCGATGAGTTGACGACTTGTTCCTTATGACGCGATGTTGCGGGGCCAACTCCAAGTGAACAACGACCGGTGACTAATCCAGGACTTCAGCAGAGCTTTTTAGTTCCTTGTAACAGTTGCAAAGAATACTCGGCTTATAGAACAAGGTTAGAATAAGTAGTCGCAAAGCCTCGTCTTTCCGAGGCGTATTCAAAACCACCGTGCCAACGACACCGCTTTCACGCAGAGTTTAGGCCCGCGAAGATCAACTATTATTTGGACGGCTGCATGACTAGACTTGTGATAGCCAAGCAACATGTTTCTATGTCAGGAATACTGAGCTTTAAATTGATCACTACATCAAAAGGCACAGGCTCTCAGAAGCGGAAGGCCAATACGGGGTTCAATTACTTCTTACATTAGATAGAACTAGTAAAGTCGCTCCGGGACCTGCCAAACTATCCCCGGCTTTACTCCGTCAAAATTCTTCCATCCCGGAAACGCAAACACGAAGCTATCCGGATCCTGAACAGACTAAGTTCAATGTGCCGGAATAAGCTCTCAGCCACAAGTCTCAACTGCAAATAACACATTTGGCTCACAACTTAGACATTATACCAAAATGCCCAACCAATTACTACAGCATTTAGCTGATATAATAGAAACCTAAATAATGACTTATTAGACTGCCCTTACAGGTATAAGAAGCTCCAATCACTCGGCCAAGATAGGTTAGCTCAAGTCCATAAAACCCCGAAAGACCAAGATGGCCATAACAAGGGAATTGTTCTCTGATAACTATAACAGCCTAAGGGCAGTTCACGACTATATCTATGGATCTGTGGTGACACTATAGGCTGCCATATGATATGTAATTACCCTCTGAGAATCACCTAGCTTCCATAGCCTTTAATAGCACTCCAGGGATATCATGCTAATTATCACTAATAAGTAATATAATCAGCTAAATAGTTATATCCTAATCCTACTAGCTCTCCTTAGCTGTGATGCCCTTATTTGCATAGCTAATGCTTATTAATTTAATCTAGAGGTTATCTAAGTTACCTGCTAAGAGAGGATGGCCCTGAAAGGCCTTAATAAACTAGATAAGGGCTAGAAGTAACTGGCTATATAGCTAATTAGGGCCAATAAGCCCTGGCTTAAGTTACTGATCGAGTTGTGGATGGCATTATAGCCATGAGTCAACTGTAGGCTGCAGAGAAAACTTAGGTAAGGCGCGCACAGCCCTGAGATTCATCGAGAAATGCTGATGCACGAGAAAAGGCTGACTTGGTTAAAGTTTCATGATGACATGTATGTCGGTATCATGGAGGCTGAGAAGAAGGCTGGAAAGAAGGTTCGGGGCTGTGAGGAGGTCGTGGCGTTGTTAGGTTTATGAGTCATCAGGAAGGCTAGCAAATACACTTCTCTTTTAACACAATGGATCCTGAACAGACGTTAGTCTCCTACAACAGTCCAGCCACCAAATCATAACTGCATTATCAGTATCAATACTGACAATTAGCTAGCTGTCCCTCGAGAGCAGGTGTGATTGAACTTCCCATAATAATCCCCTGCAAATCTTGATCAACTTAAGCCAAATCGCTTGCTGGGGGCTCTTGAGTCGTCTCGAGAGATCGCTGTCATGCATCTTGCTTCACGATCTTTGAGACAAGTGTATCATTGATCCTCCATGACCAGGCCAACTTTGACGCTGTATTTCCAATACAATTCTACTTGTTGTGCTTTCGCTTCTTGCCTCGTGGTTCGGAAAGGGCCGAATGATCAGAGGGGACTGGTCCAGGAGGCGAAGAGTACTCAGCGCCAGCCAAATGAACCTGGACACGTTCCGAAAAGGTCGTGTATGGCTCAAAGGGGATTTTGAGGTAGTTGACCTGCGGAAAGTCGAAATCCTCGATACTGCGAGTAGGGCAATCGAGACTAGCCAACAGCTGATACGGGATATCCGCCTTGTACACGTATGCGTCGGTGGTATCGGCCATGTTTATGACTAGAAGTCGAGCCTAGAGAATGTTAGGTCAGCATGTCTGTCAAGTATAGCGAGAACATACGGGGTGCTCACCAGGAACAATCCTCGTGGCCCATATGCCTTGCGTTGTTGCAGCTGCGCCAAGCTCAGGAGAAGACATACGAGGAATGGGTCATGTCTCCAATCTTGCGGGGTCGCCTTGCGATATCGAGTATCATATTTTCGTTGGACAGGATCGTTGTTTAGACCGCTTGGGGCGCGCGGCGCGCGAAGTCTCTTCCGGCGCTGCTCGTCGACGTTGTATCTAAAATATCCTATGATGGGATCAGCGTGCGGGAGAGCAATCTGCTCTTTAATGCGAAATATGTAGACAGACGAGTCCGCCAATCGAATGCGACTACTGCCATAGTAGAAAGCGAGCGGTGCCCTGGATGAATTAATCAGTTTTGTCCCAACGCGCTTCAAACAAGACTTGACATACGTGAGAAAGGTAATGGGGCTTGTTGTATGCTCAAGAAGGAGAACCTGGACCCAGAAGGACTTCATGCCGGTGGTGTTCCCGCGAGCGAGCTTCCTGGCCGACGTAGCGATACGTTCGGCAGTTTGGGTATCAAGACTCCCACCGAGATGTGCATCGTCAGATTCAATCTTTTGGAAGCTGCAGTTCACAATAGAGAGATGATGTTGGGTCCAAAACCTTGGGTGAATCGCAAAGTCTGGATTCTCGACACTGAGGCTGTGAAATGATCTGGAAATTTGGTCAGGCATGATGCCGATGGCGATTCGGTTCCCGATGACTGTCTTCTTCCTGCAATGTTCGAGTACTGGAGGGCAGAAGGTGGATAGAAGTCGGAGGATCAGAGATGATAGAAGTTGAAGGGGCAGAGATAATGGAGAAAGTCACAGTATGGATGTATGGGGAACAGTGCCGTGCTAATCAACTAGCAGTGGCAGTCGGATCAAATCAGACGTTGTGCCTCATTTCCCGTAAGTTATAGATACGGGATACCATATGACAGTGTCCAATGACTCTTGACCAGGCACTTTCTCTGAACTTACACTGGTTGCTATATTCACCGCTGTGTAAGGCAAAGTTAATGAGTGAGCGCCACGTAGTGTGAGTTTGGAACAAGATGCAAAACACGTCCAAGCCTACGATGCTTCAAAGAGATTGATACAAGGGCTCCTTGGACATTGGGCAGTCCCTAACCACGAGCAGATGACTTGGAATGATGCCCTCGGGTATAAATCCTTTGCAATGGACCTCCTATCTTACATCAAGGTGGCCGTAGCTATCGAATCAGCAGCTTTTCGCTGGTCCACTGGCGCCAGCTACAACTACCAGTGCTTCGACCCATATCTTCTTCGAAATGATATAGTCTGCTACTGGCTGTCGAGAGCAAGTCTCAGATCTACTTTTGTATCTTTGATGACGCATAATGAATTTATAAGAACACAAAAGAATTTCTCGACATGACAACTGTTCACATTTTCCTATCAATGTTCCATCGGGGAAATGACATGAACAGGTTATAAGGCGGACTGTTCTGTGTTGTTCTAATCAGACAATGTAGAACAGGTACTCAGTAAAGTTCAATTGTTTCGCGAATATGGTGTTATCTATCTATTCGCCTTGGTTGTGGACCTGCCAGATTGAGCTGCGTAGGTTGGGACACTCACTGAACGTGCCTGGTCAAGTTTGGCATGAAACCTGGATTCTGCACAGAGGTAAGGACAAGTAATCCAGATCTAAACTTGATAACCAGCACTTGGTGTAGCTCCACGTCTGCAAGGGGCTCCAATCTATCGAGTACAAATAACAACAATGACCAAGACAATCATAGACCGGCAGCGACAGTCCTTAGTTTCAATGTTCATACTGCCGCTGATGTCGGCTTGACTCTTGTCAGGCCAAACCACTCATTGTTTTACTTTCTAAAAATAAGTGAGATGTGCCTTTGCTGCTTGTCAGTTGTTTGTGCGTTTTCCAAACTGGATTGAGTTGTGTGCCATCACCTTCCCAAGCACAAACATTGTCACAAAGTAAAGCAACATAGAAATCATCAAACTTGTTAACAGGCAGAATACAAACAAATCTGTAGACCCTTTCACCTTGAGCATAAATACCAGGTTATGGCGCTATCTAGTTCATCTAGGCATTCCATTGTCCAGAGGACTATGCCCTTTTCACGAAAGTCTTCGAGATTATTATCCTGTCACGCAACCAAGAGCTCAGCATGGCATCCTCTTACTTTAAAACAGTAACAAGCGGGAGACAATACGAGAAATGGCCCAAAGTCGAAAACCAACTGTCAAATATACCTCTAGCATCTGGCAGTAAATGGGGCGCCACACACTTGGCCGCGTGCCATATTATAGTCAGCAAGAAAAGAAAAAGGTGTCTTCCTATATTGCAGAAAGCCTTCCCTAGCGCAGAGAAGAAGTTCGCAGCCAAAGACGGAAAGAAAGATATGAAAGCATTTACCCAAGGCCTGGCAGAAGAACATCGACACCTGCGTGAACATGCTCTTGTGCGAGAGCAAAAAGTGGGTGTAAGCCTGGCCAGGGTCTGGGCAGCGCTCAGGGATGTCGAACAGTCCAAAGACGTTGAAGAAGAGCCAGAGGTCGGTCGACGAGTTTCTACCCGGGCCAAGACACAAACAATCAACCCAGGCTTCGTGAACACAGAGGACATGAGCTTGAGTCAGAGCGATGAGGACATGAGCTCGAGCCAGAGGTATAAGGACGACAACGAGCATGACGAGCATAACGAGCATAACGAGCATATCCCATCCAGTGATACCACTAGTGGAACAGGCGCCTATACTGACGAGCAAGCATCTGCGAGGCATCTTCAGACTGAAGATTACACTGTTCAACTGGCTTTCGCTATAATCAGCCACATCCTGCTTTACACCCAGGACGCCGGTTTCAAGACGCCGGTCGAGGTCCGTCAACGAGAACGATGGGCTGTCGAGATCAACGGCACTAAGATCACCGCCATTGACGATGGCGGCCTGAGTTTGGTATCCCCTGAAGGAGGAAGAATCAAGAAGTCTGTTGTCTTGATCGAAGCAAAGAGGGACTAAATGTGTGCAAAAAGACCAGCCAGTCAGTTGTCTCGGACGAACTCCTAGCGCAAATGACATGCGAGGCACTCGCGGCAAGATCGTCTGGGAGAGGGGAGAATGCAGGGGATGATGTTTTCATTATCAGCATTGCTCGACACCACATGTGTTTTGTTCATTTCGATATCAAGGTACCCCAGATCGAGGATATTGAGAATGGAAAAACTCCAGATGAGGCGATCAATGTCACAACGACCCAGTGGTTGGGCTTGACAGAAGGATCTGATAGAAAGATTATTGTCAGAAATGTATGCCAGCTGGCCGAGTACATGAGGGACGAAGATCCCGAGTGATTGTCCCCTTGATAAATGTATTGCTATCATCTATACTACACAGAGAACTCAGTTAGCATCTATACTACTTACCGGAATTAGATCAATTTCTCTTTGTGTTAGCTCCACGTACCAGTGCCTTTTCACTTGTGGCATGGAAGTGGCAGATGCCGCCTGGAAGGGCCATCTTAGCTCTTTGTGCCGCGGTGTAGACATTGATCGTGTCATTTATGTAAAGCAGCTCCTACAAGTGAAGCCCTTATTCCCCATACATTCAGTAGAGCTGGTCAAGGAGCACAATTTCTCACGATTGATGAGAATGGTGTGATCTGATATGTCAAGAATGATGTAACTGTGCTGGCAGTGGCAGTTCAGTTGTTCCAGTATCTTCTTGGTCTGCAACTGGGCATCCTGATACTGTCAACTGCAGCTTGAACATACGAAAGCAAACTCTTCCATAGCTGTCACTGCCACAGATCCGGGAGGCTGTTCATTCACGACTGGCAGGGACAGTGGAACAACAGGTTTGGAGCAAGATGAATAAGTTGGAGACTAGAGCTCTCGCTTTCCTTCCCTCTACTCACCATCAAAGCACCTTGCATCAACCCAACGATACCAATATTCGCAGCAACATCAACAACAACAATATCATAGATAATAACCAAATTTCATCTCCTCGTTGATCGATACCAAAGGGCACCATCTACGATCAGAAGTACTGTCACCCATCATCACTCAAACTTAGCCTTACTGAGACTAGTAGCTCACCAGGACATAATGCCTACTTTTCCGGTGATCACCGTCTGCACCGTCGGTCAACTCGGCTTTTGGAAATCAGCCCTCGAGGAAATCAAGGAGGTATACCCTCTCATCCGCGCGAATGCACCACGTCGCTCTCCGAGCTATCTCCCCCCACCCCTGCCCGTGAAGGCGAAGATGGACGAAATCTTCCGCTTCCAGTGGGCCGTCGACGAATGTATCATCTTTCTCCGCGAACACGCCACTAATGGCGAGGAAGTCATGGTCCTGCGTGTGATCGAGTGGCTCGCTGCAGCTCAGCGTAACGAAACTGGCCGTATTCAACGAGCAATCTGGACTATCGACCCCAACCGCTTCCGCCGGGAGATGCGAGAGGGCCATGTTAACCGCGGGAATGGACAGGCTATTCAGGGCCCTGCTGGTGGTTCCAATGCGGGTGGTAATGCTGGCGGAAATGTTGGTGGTAACTGAGTTGTTCTTGGTCAGTAGGATACAAAGTGTCAGATCATGTGAGAAAGCTCTTTTGGAGGATGAGTCAACGTCTGGAAGAAGTCACTTTACTGCTTTGATGGATTGATGTTAGCGCAGTACTACAGTATGATTCTGTCTAGGAAGGTCGCTCTGGAGATTGTTGGCGTGTTGCTTAGATACCCAAATTGATATTCAGCTTTCTTTGGGACTTATTACTACGAGTTGATATGTTAGTGAGAGATGCTGAAAAGCCCGTCCAGAAAGTCTCGGTAGTTGGTGTCGAGTCTTGTAATTTTACTCGGCGACACTAAGAAAGATTTGTGAATGTGCGGCCAAAGCGACAGAGGTTTACCGCGGCATAATGGCCTGTGGCTACGAAACGACATTACAATAGTTTTCGAACAACTGTTTATTTATTTGTAGGAGACTTGTCTGATAACTAAAACGAATGTGCTTGTTATTTCAATCGTTGTTTACAAAATCGGAAACCAAACTGTCCTATCCCAATCAATATTCTGATCCTTGGCCTCAATTCGCTCATGACATGTCCCAAAGAGCGTATCCCAAACACGAGTTTGCTTTCCGTAGTTGTGACTCTTTCTATATCCCTTGCGATGATGAAGGTCATGATCTTCAATAACCAACTCCATACCAAGCCCCTTCAAGAGCCAACCCAAGGTTGATATTGGCATTCCGTAGATGCGGAGACCACTGTGGCCAAGAACCTCGGTGAAGGCGATGTACTGATGGCAGATCCACCATTCATAATAGCCCAGAGGAAGACCGAGGACTTGGAACGTCGCCCAGGTCAGGAAGGGAATTCCAACCATGTCGAAGAATTCCTGCTCGTGGTCGGCGAAAGCGGCGAGGAGAGAGTTGGGATGCTTGGTCAGATGGTGAGTGCGGTGATACTTCCATAGCCAGTCGATATCATGCATGGCGCGATGATATACGTAGAACCAGAAATCGAGAACTATGCCATAAAGACCGATCTGAAGCCATAGCCATGCCCACCACTTCGGGTCGCTCATCACATCAGCAGGCGCTTGTGTCGCTCTGTATGTAAGATGCACCGCCATAAAGATCCTCGACCCTGTAGTCTTCCAAAGCGATGCAACGACTTTATCAACACCAATATCAGGAATTCCATCTCTCTGATGAGTATCTCCATCTAAGAAACCATACTCATGTCCAAGCTTTGCCGTCGCTTTGACTGATCGTACAACCGACCAGCTGAATGTGACAAAGTAGAGCATAAAGACAATAAACGGATGCAGTGCTTGGCCAGTATAGGAGATCCATGATTTATGTATGATTATCGGCACAAAGGCATGTAACAGGATCCAGACGTGGCCTTGCCATTGGGAAAAGTGAGGAATGGGTTCGGATTTGGCGTGTACGGGGACCTCTTTGCCTGGGATGATGGGATACGTTCCTAAGACATGGATGATTTGTTGATGGACGTTCCACTCTGACTTGTCGGCGAGTGGCCAGGTCGACTTCATCGACTGAGTCGTCGTCATTGTAAAGGTGGTATATCGTAGTCAAGATCCGATAAGAAGTTGCTTTTTGTTGTTGTGTGATTGTGGTCAATGCTTGTTATCAGATATGATCAATCATCGGAGATCTCATCCTTTAATAGCTATAGATCTTAAATCAGATGCCGAGGCAAGTTTTGAACAGGGACACACATGGAAAAGGGAATGCGATAAAGTTTCATGATCATGTGCGCTATAGCATCATCCCGCAATTCGCAAACTTAGCCCTTTACACACTTACCCACTCTCAGCAAGGGCGGCGGCACCAACACTGGGATTGGTATAGGTTATTCGGCGCCTACTTGGGCTGAGATGGATACTCCGGGGTAATTTGGCCATTCGTGGACACCACTGCCGAACAGTCTCCTGAGCTGCAGAGAGTTCAGATTGCTGTTCGGTATCAGATCATCTTCACATGTTCTTTAGCTGGACCATTCACTTTATCGCAAACTTGCCTTGAATGGAAGTGCATGACGAAAGAATGTGACGTAATTTTAGATCTGTCGATCATCCCCAACATTTTGGACTTCTCCAACTTGTTACAATGTTCCACGCGAAGCTGTTTCTGGATCGTGACGATGCCGTTAGTGGATTAAGGGTCTATCCCACGATTCCTTGTTGGGACTAGTTTGCGAGCGAGGGTCCGAGAAGTACTACCTACTGCCTCGGCTTGAGGGGATCGATCACGCTAAATACCCTGCATCCTGTCACTTAAAATGCTGTGCTGTCCATGTTGATGTACTTCTAGAAGACCAATGACTCGGTTTTGGAACCGTTGGAGTAATCGATGCGAGATGCATCAGAATGTAGCCTGTAACTCCTGCGCCATACCCCCAGATAGCACAGTCTGTTCTCCATGAACATCATGCGGCAACTCATACGTATGATACTTTGTCAAATACCACGTCTTGGCATCTGACGCCTCATCATTGCTCTCCGTAAACTCGGTATCATCCGCCGCTCTCAAAAAGTACGAAACAGCATACCTATCTTCCTTCTGCACGCCCCCAATAGGAAGAACACGGTGCAAAGCCGAGCGGAACCGCTTGTTAGATAGAAAGCTCAAAGTATCTGCAACATTAATGATGGCGTGGCCCTCGCGAGCCTGTACATACTCCCATGCTCCTGTCACAGGCGATATGACTTGAAGACCCCATTGCGGCGCGAAGAGGAGGGTCAGCGTGCCGATGTCAGTGTGCATGTTCTGACCTACTTCGTCAAGGTTCTGCGTTCCTGGGGGGTAGTGCAGGAAGTAGAGCGTGCGTCATCGCGGTGGTGGGTGTCTAGTCGGGCTGGGCCTCGGAGGTTTAATCCGTCTGACAGGCAGTCCAGGAGTAGTTTTAGAATAAAGTGGCATGAGGCGTTGAACTGATCGAAGAGCTGTAGGTTTTCTTCAACGACTGATGGTAGAGCCCAGCGGCCGAGGAGCTCACTTCGTCTAATCTGCTATGGTCAGAAGTACTCAAGGAGTCATGTTGTACGACACTACCTTTAACGCTTCAAACCCGTCTTTGAGCGACTTGACAGCCCCGGATTGATTTCCGGTAGCTTTGAATCTTAACCGCATCAGTTGACGTAATGCACTGTCTAGTGGGCTGAACGAACCCATGTGCCAACGATAATGTTGGGGTTTTCAGCTTGGCCTCAACAGGTTGCGAGAACCAACGCTTAGCGATCTCGCTCACGCGGTCCAAATCCCTCCACAGCTTGGCAGAGCTAGAGTCCTGCAGATCGAGATAGAAGAAGCCATCTCTTTCACATGCTTTCAGAAGAGTTTCTACTTCTTGCGAGTCTTTGTCAAAGAGGTTGTTCAACCTTACGGTATAGAGATTAGCCGTGCTGACATTGTCGTAAGGGTTTGGTTGGGACAGCATGACGAATGATGGAGTAAGGGATTTGTAATGGATTGGATGGCTAGAGTCAGTTGATGAGATGTTGGATTTTTAAGCAATCGACTACGGTTTTAAATTGTATGGTGGTTTTCATAGGCGTTCTTCCCTCCTGTCGCCATTACAACAAGGGCATGGTGGCAATGTCACTTACGACTCCCTGATTAATAGCATACTACTGGGTATTCCGATGGCCACAAACTTAATATCGTGTATAGCATCTAAAAGCTGCTTGTTAATTTTCCCCAGCCACTGGAAGACGTGTTCCCTCATAGTCCGCTGTTCTGTGAGACTATGATGAACTCAGCGTCACACATACAATTCAACAAAGGGTTGCATTCTCGCTGAAACAAGTACAACACGACCACGGAAATAGGCACAACACCCAGAATGGCAAATACAGTTAGTTATCGGAATGATCTTGTCCCCCACCCCGATATATCTCGGATCTTAAGTCCTACGTGCTCAAAAATCGGGGTCCGCGGGACAGGAGTGGTCATAATACTCCGAGCCGAGCTGACAGTGTAGCACACCCACCGTCTGTCAGCATAACCTGTCAGGAAACGCACTCAGCGCCGCCTGTCCACCCGTAAGCACGAACAACACATACCGACTCACATCCAACTCCACGTTCTGCTATTCCAAGGTGCCGTATCTGCAGCTATCCATTGTTGGGTAGATCATGAGGTTGACATCTTCCCTTTGTTAATTTTCGTAACTGAGCCCAGTGTTGTTACATGCTTTGTCGCCGTCTTATGTTGTACGCTTGGACCCGTTCTCAGTATAGTCATAATTGTTCGTTGAACAAAACACCAAGATCGGGCTTGTAGCTTTTCATCTCTTCAACACCTAGTCCCCTTCCTTGTCTTCCATATCGCAATCAGGAACTCCGTTTAATCACGTTCAACATAACATCAGTAACCATGTCTTTAACCACTGTCCCAGAGCCTCCATAGCTTTAACTTCTGTTTGTTGCTCAATGGAGCGAACTTGCTCTCTGCTTGCGAATATCATGGCCTCTTTTAACTGGATCTTCGAGATTAGGTATCTGGCAAGATGTTGAAAGCGCTAGAGGCTACTTGGGCCATCATGAAGGAGTGGTTTGATCAACCACTCGAAGAGAAGATGAAGACTGAGACTATTTCTGACGCGCATGGGTACGTTACTGGAACCTGACAAGGGCTACTAAAGTGCCTAATCGTTCCCAGGTTCAAGCCGCCTGGCGTGCAGTCGGGAGTCAACGAGAACACCCGAGATGAGTTTGAAGCTCTGAGAGTAAGTCACAGGAACAACCACCATTCTCGTTCACTGAAATAACAACATTCGGGTCAGCCGCGTTGGCCTTCTCAACCGCACCCATCTCCCAGCCGTAGTACACTAAAACCTCCAAATCTTCAAAACGTTCCAGCTCTCCGCCCACTTCCTCCTCAAGACCCTTCTATCCTGCCTCTCCGACGCAGCAGGACTCGAGAAGGACGACCGCTACGAAAACTGTCACCCAGATGATCTCTGACCCTCGTCTCGTGGCTTGGTTCATCCTACCTCATCGCAAACGCAGCTTGTCAGCCTCTCTCCGGACGATTTACAGATATCTTCTCCCGTCACTCCGGCCTCGTGGTCTGCAACATACTCTTCGGTGCTGGAACTTTACTCTGTGGAGTTGCGACGTCGAAATGGACACTCCTCGCGGGTCGCGTGGGCATGGGTGGCGGGGGTCTCAATGCCATAACGGCTTTCGTAGCTAGTGATCTCGTGCCTCTTAGAAGACGCGGTGTTATCCAAGGCTTCGTCCATATTTGTTATGGTGTTGGTGCCGGTCTTGGTGGGTTGTTTGGGGGCTGGATCAATGACCTCTATGGCTGGAGGACTGCTTTTCTGAGCCGCGTGCCCTTGATTGCCATCTCCACCATTCTCGCTTCCATTACTCTCAAGGACACACCAAACAAGCACAATGACAAGTCAGGGTTATCGAGAGTGGATTTTTCGGGCGCCTTTGCACTATCCTTGACTCTGATCCTCCTATTGCTGGGCCTCAACTCTGGAGGAAATCTCGTGGCCTGGAGCCATCTACTTGTCTTGATCTCTTTGTCACTTTCAGTGGCAGCTGCAGTGGCTTTTGTCCCCGCCGAGTCAAGGTGGGCTACGGAGCCTACCATTCCCATGCATTTACTCCTTGACCAAACGGTTCTCTCAGCCTGCCTGATGAACTGCCTCGTAACCATGGTTCTATTTATGGCTACATATTACGTCCCCATCTTCTTCCAGGTCAACGGGCTCTCTACCACTGCAGCAGGTCTTCGTCTCTTGCCCCAAAGTATAGGGACCGCTTTGAGTTCTCTTACCTGTAGATTTATCATGAAACGTACAGGAAGATACAGAGCGCTGGGCATGGCCGTCATAGCATGTTCTGCTCTAGGCTTTGTCGGCCTCAGCACCCTGGCCATACAAACGCCTACTCCCCTCGTCTTACTTTATGTCTTCATGATTGGTGTGGGGTATGGTGGCATGTTATCCGTATCACTTCTTGCAACGGTCGCAGCTGTATCACATGATGATCAAGCCGTCGCAACCTCTGCCAACTACGCATTCCGATCGATGGGTTCCACGATTGGTGTGACGGTCGCGTCGGTAGTGTATCAGAACTTGCTGCAACACGGTCTACACCAGCGCTTCGACAGCTACGAGGGGTCATCTGAGATAATAAAGCACATTCTTGAGTCGCTGGATGAACTGAAACGACTCCCTGCTGGGTGGAGTGATGGCGTCTTTGAGGCATACGAAATTGCACTGCGGGGTGTATTTCTAAGCGGACTCGGCATAGCCAGCTTGGGGTTGGTCGCGGCGAGTTTCATCAAGGAGCACAGGCTACACAATACGCTTTCTCGGGCGGACAACGAGTGAAACGGAGAATCATAGTTTATGAATGCCGGTAGCTGGATCAGATGATGACTCGACAGCGTGTGAGTAACGTGGATCTGGGAGCTCTTTGACACAGCAGGTATGTATCTCCGTGGTATAAAATGCTGCTGTGTTATCATCATACTTTAAAGTTGTTACCGCAAGGTTCGAAAGAAACAGAATTTAGGCGCATCCTAACTTAGTGAAACTAGAGCATAGGTTGAGCTATATAATTATAAACCTGATGAATGGTGTAGTTATACTATAGCAGAGAACCGACATGATGGTTATAAAATATAACTGCAGCTCGAGCACTCAGCCGCACACACAAGGCCCAACAGCGATTTATTTGACACTGAATCCTATTGAGTATCCCTTCATATCCCTATCTGTTTAAGCATATCCCTTATTTCTTTATTCATTAAATACCAACCTGTCAGATGTCGTTTATGACCCGAGCCGAGGTGAAACGTTACGGCATCTTTGCTAGATGTGCTTTTATATGCAGACGCCTGCCTTACCAAAAACGAAACAGCCTTTGCATGCTCATGCTCCACGGCATAGGAGAGCGAAGTCCGGTTCCTGAAGTCCAAGCTTGTCATTACACCTCCGCTACTCTTTAAGAGATACAGAATCTCTACGGAGCCAGTCATAGCGGCATAGTGCGCAGGAGAGCTGTAAGACGAGCCGATGGCAGTTGCCTGATCGTTGACGGGAAAACCACGCTCGAGTAGATATGCGACAAGTGCGGGATTTCCGGAAGTGACGGCCAAGTGAAGCGGCGGTGCGTTGAACGTGCTGACCATCTTTGTTGGGTTTGAGTGTCTCTTGAAATATGATCTCTTCTTGTGATGGCGCCATATTGTCTCGGCCATGCTTTGGTTTCCTAATGCACATACACACGACATAGCGTGAAGAATGTCGTCTTTCTTGGTTGAGGGGAAGGCAAGTACGGTGTTTTCATGACCATATATAGCAGCCAGTTCTCGTGCCGAAAAGGTCTTTCCATGCGAGATAAGTCGTGGAAACTTGAACTTCTGTAGGGTCTCTGGACTATCAGCCCTATCATTTATCCAATCATGCCCACCATGCGAAACCAGTAGCTTCACCACCTTGCCGTGTCCGTATCTTGCAGCAAGATGGATGGGCGTAATACCCCCCTGGGCGAACCAGTCCTTGTTCTTGTAGCTTAGTAGCAGTTTCACGATAGCGTAGTGTCCCCAACTTGCAGCTAAATGCAAGGGCGTCATGAGGTTTTCATCCCGTACGGTGCACCGCGCCCCTCGTTTGAGAAGGGCTGCCGCATCTTGTCGTGAACCAGCGGCGGCGGCTTCTAGAAGGGCCATGCTCAGTTCTTCCCGGCTGGCGGTCGTGGGGATCTGTTATCTGTAAGTAATTATCTCACAAGAATGGTATGTTTGTAGCCTTACGTGCGACGCCCCAGGAGGCTTGAAGGAGAATATCTGCCGCCAGGGCCACGAAAGCCAGCGTGCCAACTGGACCAGTGAACTTTTCAGAAGTCCGACAATGTTCAACAACAAGTCAAGTACTAGCTTTATCAATATCCATGGCAGGTTTGCGGTCTTTATTATCAATCCTTCGATCAACGAAATGACCCGAGCGGTAGATAATAAAAGACTGTTCGTGCCAACTTGAGGTTTGTCCTTCACCTTAACATCAGGAATCATTAGTGCGCAGATGACCCCGCACACCAAGCTTATGAGACACAACCATCCGAATGACGAAAGCGTTATGGCGTCCATTGCCTGTCGTCGAAAGCGATGAGAGGATCTTCGAGACGGAACATCAAATACACGGAATAAGAATTCCGCTTCACGGGAGTATGTGCTCCTAACAGCGCCATCGCCATGTCTTTTAATCTTGGAATGAAGTTGATTGAAGGAACGTTGCCTTTGGCTTAGTGGTCTTAATCCATTTAACATCAGTGGGACAAGCGGATTGAAGGTTGAAGGAGCAATTGGTGACTTACAGCCCGAGAATACCCACTAGACCTTCGATGAAGCTGTTTTGCTTATCGAGTTCAGCGCTGCACTTCTTCAGCGTGGAATCAGGAACTTCAAGACTGAAACGTTTCCATAGATTCCTATCTGCGGCATCGTTGCCTCTTGGCTGAATCTCTTGAACGCTCTTCTCAACCAAATTGAGAACCTTCTGAAATGAATTAAGGATATAGTGCAGTGCGTCGAGATGGACACCCAGATCACCACACAGGTGATGGCGAAACTGAGTCATCGTCACATGAATCTTTTGGCAACTTTCCGTAATTGATGATAGGAAGTATGCGTGCCATTGCTCTTGGATCCTTCTGAGCATTATTACAATGTGATAGCAGCTCCCGATCATGGCATCAGTCATGAAGAGTAAGTGGTCGATATTTATTGCTTCCATTTTGACTAGCACCAATACCGCAAGAGTATCGTAAAAAAATGCTTCAAGGTTCTATGCAACTTTATAAGCCAGACTCGCTTGAGATTGTTATTTTGGCATTTGCCCGTCAGTGTTCTGCTGTGTGCAGATCCTCAACTCAATGGGTTGAAAATAAGGCGGCAGTAAGAGCTCCAATTGGCGGGCAACAACGCCACTTGTAGATAGTGGTGTACTAGGTTGGGCCTCAACAGCCCGTTTGAGCCGTAAGCATGAATCAAATCAACGTGGCTTTGTATGAGTGGCTCCAGCATGTTTTGTGGCTGATATAGCAGCACACAAGAACAGAGCCTCAGACAATCCAGTGATGTTGTAGCCTATAGCTAACTGGGGCTTGATAGTCCGAGAGTGATAGGCTAAGCCACACCTTTTTGGCTACTGGCTTGATAGTGACGGTGGCATGCCACAGCTACGGGTAACGAATCATCATTGCCAGCCCTTTCTCACCGTGGCAAGGTTATGGGTGTCTTTAGTACCGTATCTTACGCGGGGTAAAAGATAAGCGACCAAGAGAAATCAAGGAGCCATCTTTATCCCAAGAATACTTTGAGTCCGTCTCTTCAAGCAATCCATCATGGGATCTGATTTTCTAGCCGATATCAACAACAACCACGCACAAGAATGCCGAGTGGACTGGGGACCCAGGTTTGTGTGTGGGATAAAGGCCATCACAGCTCTCGGCCAACTCCTCCGCGCGACACGCCTAGAGTTGGATGTATCGACCCTCGAGATTCCCGGCTGCTATAATAATAGTGGCAGACTGACGACGGCGGGAGAGAAGATCCAAACCTGTTCAAGATTGTATCCAGAAGCGTTCGCCAGATCTGAACAAAGTTTAAGTCAGCTTTCTAACGCCGCTCGGGAGCTAGCGTCTTCTCGTGGTTCGGTATGTTAATTTATTAAATACTTTGTTTTCTGTATATAAATCTATCCTAATGATCAGACTAGCTTCACCGAGTGACGGAACTCTTTCGGAAAAGGGGTCCAGCTGTTACACACTCTGCATTTAAGGATGAATGGGATCGAGTAAAGCGACACCTTGCCAGCGCTGAGCAGCACGCGAGAGAATCCTACGAATCTTGGAGTTACCTGCATTCTTTCATCCATGAGTTTGAATTGCTCATTAGTAGTATGATTAGTAAGTATATGTATCATGTCAAGTGTCTCGATTAGTCGAAGTGTTGACTGTGTAATGTATAGCTGAAAATAAGAAGTTGAGTGTCTCTTTAGCTAGAAAGTTAGAAGATGCCGAAAAGGAAGTCGAAACACGTCGCTACGAGAGTAGGTACCAGCTATATCCAAATGCTCCTTTGTATGATGATCTAACTTCGCCAATTCATCTAGAAACTCTGGATAGAAAGGATACCCAAAGATTTGTCTTCGCATATGTCATCCCAATCTTGTTTGCTGTGGTACTTGTACTGTTCTTTTCTGGCCTTTTGCTTAGAGTTATCATTATTTCTGGCATGTTCCTATGTGCACTTCTTGTCCTTCGGGAGGGGCTGGCGCAATCAGGTTATCGGGCGATGTTAGACGAGGATGAAACTCGTGATCTCGAGATCGAAAGTGAGCATCTAACTCAGAAACACAGGCTCAACGTAAGTAACCGTCCACAAACAAACATCATTCTCACATAACACACTAAGACAGCATACTTGTCTTCTAGACCACCATAGCTTCAACGCTCCAGGACATAGGCAGCTCGCTTGCTGCAGCATTAGGTGCCATCCAGGAGACTCACAACTCCTACTGGGCTGTGTTTCAGAGGTTCACCAATATAAAAGAGGAGAAGATCGAACTTCTTCTCAGAACCATGAGCAGAATTTCCTGCACGCTCGATGTGGACGAGTCCCACCATCCCAGGATTCCCAGTCGCATAACCGATCAGCGGCTACGGCATTCAAAAGACGTGATGGTGAGTTTGTCTTTTTGCTTTCATGGTGGATGCATAAAGAAGCCAGCGATACCTAACCAGTATACAGGAGTTACGCGAACTTGTTGTCGAGCTGCGCCTGACGTTTTGCGTCATGTTTGAGTGGTCTTCACTTTATACACGAATCTCGCAAGATATATTCACTCCAGCGCTACGTGAGGTTCAGTCGTTCAGTACTTTTACTACATTCATCAGTGGCATCGACTTATCCAGTGACAGATTCAGATTGCGTCCTGCTCAACATGCCCAATCGTCTTCAGGCCAACACGTACAGCTTTCCCCTCGGAGGTCTTTGCCAGTCTCTACTTTTCACAAGCTGGCCCCTATTGTACCTTTGCCCGACTCTACTTTAGCTCTATCACCTATAGAGAATTCGACGCCCTCTACCGTACCCCTTGTATCTACACAGGATTTGGATGCCTTTTACTCTCCGTCTTGGGCCTCGAGGATCAAGGGTACATTAACACTAGACAAAGTAGCAGAGCTGGCCGAGACTGAACTGAGCAAACTACATCGCGAGGTACTCATTTCTCATCTGATCTCTTCTCCAGAGCCCTTGGTGCTAATATCACCCACTTGCTTAGGCCCGGAAATGCGCAGTAAGCTCTGTGCAAGAGAGGGTGACGGAAGTATATACAACAACCATGCCGATGGTAGGCTGGGAACCAAAAGAAGGACTAAAGTACATCTTGAATAAAGCGACAGAGACTATACCAGAGCTTGCAGGTTCAGATCAAAAGTCAATCTCTCTGCGCCACAGGTTGCGGAATTTTAAAATCAAAGATCAAGACTAAATATCGCTCATGACTTCCTATAGTAATGATTATCTGTTGTATGACAAGGTTTTAAGCCCGCAGCCATCAGTTCTGTTGATACAAGATTTCAGTCCATGTACATAAGTTATGTACTAGAAGGCTGTCGAACAAGCAGCTCGGCGGTCGCGTTTCTCGCCATGAAGCTCCCCTCATATCTCAGGATATCCAAGTTAACCCAAGGATCAGAGATCGACTTCCTCGGAAAGTTAATACAACCCTTTCCTGTCCAAACCTCATCGCACTTCATTCCCAGACCAACCGGAAGGAATTCTTGAACAGAGGGGGGCTGACCAACATGAGGCGAGGGGATATTGCGGAGGTTGAGCATCCATCTGTCTGGCAGAGGCGCATTGGTGTCCATTTGCTCAGGAACAAACTCAAACTCGACCAACTTCCTTCCTGCAGGTTTCTCCGTGCTGCCGGTGACAAGGCGAGTACCTGTAAACTCTTGAATAACGCTCTTTCCCAATACCTTGGGAAAGCCAAGGAGCTCGCGACCAGCGAAGATAGCGGCATCGTTGTCAAGAATGAAGAGAAGATTATAGTGGAACTTGCTGCCCTGGTAGGTCACCTCCACCTGATGAGCATATTCAGTGTAGGACCCAACAGGGCTCATTCCGTAGCTGAGAAACAGCGAAGTCATGAGCGGCTCTTCCTCGAGTTCAAGAACATCTGGGACAAGATGGGCGACCTGGGATGCGGCAACGCGATAAGAGATGCCGACGGCAGTAGTATTGCTGAAGATTCCTCTTGCCCTTGAGTATGCTGGGGTAAATATTGGCATCGATTCGCCATTTAAAGGTAACGTTCCGTTGGGCATTATTGCGGTGGGTTTGTGTAAGTGTCGACAGTTGGGAATTTAAAATGGATACGTGAATGCTCATGTGTAAAAATGCCCAAGATCGAAAAGTGAGATGATTGCATTTGTTTATATCAGTGTTTTGCTATACTGGTATGTTTTCTCCGGTAAACCTGCAGTCCTGACGTTGATGCTGCTTGTTGCGTTAACCGCATACCTCGCCTCATTAACCTCGTGATTTGCTGACGTTGCCTGCAGATGGTAGCGGGGCTGAACATTTGCATAGTGGGTTGATCGAGGAGTCCTCATGAGCTTGATCAACCCACCATATTTCCGTAGTGTCCGGCGCATATGTACCTCGGCTTGTGAAAGTCATACCACCACTGTGAGCCCACTCGCTTCTTTGTTTATCACGATCAACGAGTTACGCTGGATGCCAATACACCTTACGTTTCTGAGTTTTTGACGACTGGTCAAGGCAATTATCATGTTAGCAAATCGTGGAGGGTGTATAAATCGGTTAAATTTATTGAACAGCATTATATACATAGAAGATAGGGTGCGAAACATATAAAGCTCTTTATATTCGAAGAGCGATCTAAAGGCATGTCAATACTTAGAAGTCTAATCCATGTTACTGGATAGCAATTATATACATTGTTAATTAAGTATCAAAAATATAAGAAAGGCAACAAAGAGCTTGCATCAAGTTTATTCCAGAAGATAGACAAATTCCAAGGCAATCAGAAGCTTGATAGAGGGCGGCTCGTGATGGCCCCTCTTATCACGCTATGAATCCCACTCCCGAGGGTCCCGGTAGATGTTTTATTCCTGCTTCAATCAACGTGGTCCAACTTCCACTTGATGCATGAGCCCTTCTTCAACTAACAAGAATGGCACGCAATCCTTTAGATAAGACTTCACAGCACAGGCGGCGGCAGAATGCCTTGGCGCAGCGGAACTATCGTATGTTATACTTGCTAGTCTTGTGCACTTGGCTGACAGTCTGAACAACAGGCACTCGGCAAAAAGAGAGGAGACGCATGCTGGAGAATCTAGCTATCTCTAGCATCATTTCGCCATCTACCCAGGATGTCTCATGCACGCATGGGGTAGCAGCGGTGCATCAAGATCGAGCAGTCGGACCAAATCAGTTGACAAAGGCCATCTGCCCTGCTATTCTCGATGCGGACGTTCATAGTCTAGATATCGCAACGGGATTTACGGCCTCCGACTTCTTCTCCTGCATCCATTCTTGCCCAGAGAGAGAACGTCGTACTTTCTTCCTACTGATGACAAAAGAGCTCTTCGGTATCCGGGATATCATCAAATATGGTCTCATCTTCCTAGGATATCCCGTGAGCTCTTCACTTTACAACAACGCCATGCACCTTCCAATGAACCAATGGCTTCAAGACGTTCAACAAGGTCTAGGCAGCTTTGATCTCAGGGCCGCAACTAAAGCCGGAATCAGTGTTTTGGGAAAATTAAATATACCCACGGGACATAACTCTAGGATTCACGAGATAGTGACGTCTCCATTGAGTTACTTCCAGCCCAGAGACTACATCCTTCTCTGCCGAGTTTCGTTTGTATCGGCTGTTTTCATGAATTCACAGCATTTGGGAATCCCATGGCATGACCTCATTTCTTTTGATTCTAAATCGCCATTTCCTCACTTAAGAGAGAAGCTCATACAGCAAGAATTATTAGATGACGGCGAAGAGCCTACCGAGCAGGCAGCGGAAATACTCAGGGATTACTTAAAGAACATACACTCAGACCTTGTGCCTACACAGGCACAGCTAACCATGTCTCATCACCCAACACTGGATCTGATCCCATGGCCAAAATTTCGTTCCAAAGCCATTACCGCAGTACACTCAACCCCCCCGTTGATTGACAGAGAGGATTTCTGTCTTGACTTACTCAACGACGGCCTTCGATGCTGGGGCGTTGCTAACGGGAGTTCTTTTCCCTCCGCAGCACCCTGGGATGCCCAGAACTGGGAAGCAGCGCCGTGGTTTCTGGAGAAGTGGGAGTATCTCACTGAGGGGAGAGATGGGGATGAATGGAAGATAAGTGCTCGGTGGTGGTCTATGGGGGCTAGGTCGAGCGTGTGATATAGAGCAGGTATAATATGATTTTGAGCTGTATTTAGAGAGAATGTGAAACCAGAAATACATCATGACTACTGTTCTTTTGAGCACGACTATTCTGCCGAGGTAAGCAAATCTTATCGATTTGATCATGACACCGCCAAGACCTGTAAACAACGTTTCCTGCATTAGTGCCAAAATCGCGTCACGCGTTATGCATATAACGTCACGTACAGAAGCCGAGGTATTGAGGTTTTGTAGTATTTGTTGCTGAAAATCCTTATGAAATCGAAAGAGTTCTTCGGGCCGATTACTTCATCAAGTTCAATGTGGTGATATAAGCTCTCAGCCACAAGTCTCAACTGCAAAGTTGTTGGGATGCATCTGACTATAGTGAAGAAACCCCGTCTTTTAAGACCAATGTATATTTAAGAACAATATCCAGTTTCCTTTCATCGCGTTTATAAATCATATCACATATCTAACTACAATACACTCATATCTATCATGCAGGCATTCCAATACGGTGGACCAGAATCGCCATTTGCCCTTCAAACCCTTCTCATTCCTAAGCCCAAACAAGGCCAGGCCCTCATCTCAGTCAAGGCAGCCGGCCTTTGTCATACCGACGCCCACTATGTTGACGGCCACGGCATCTCCATGCTGGGATCTCTCCCCATTACTCTTGGCCACGAAGTTGCCGGAACTGTCGTCAAGCTCGGATCAGAGCCATCTCCAGTTCAAATCGGCGATCGCGTGGTAGTCGCCCTAGTAGCTCATCCCGTTGAAAAGGCAACCCGATCCACGACAATTGGGCTCGGCTACGACGGTGGCTATAGCGAATTTGCGATAGCCCATTATGAACACCTGGTCAAGATTCCAGAGGGAGTATCCTTTCCCCAAGCTGCTGTCGCCACGGATTCAATCTCCACGGCATATCACGCTGTATTTGTGACAGCTGGGGTCAAGGAATCAACAACTGTCGCGATCATTGGAATCGGCGGCCTCGGCCTCAACGCAGTGGCGATATCGGCACTACAAGGCGCTACAGTCTATGGAATCGATATCAACGAGGATAAATACGACGATGCGAGAAATTTGGGAGCCGTCGCGTGCGCCTCCAGTATCGCGAGTTTTCCCAACGTTAGATTCGATGCCGTGATCGACTTTGTTGGAACTACTACAACAATTTCTGCGGGAGTTGCCGCCGTTAAGAAGGGCGGAACTATTGCGATGGTTGGTCTCAATGGACAGGCTGTGGAGTTCTCTTCACTGTTATTGGTTACGAAGAGTATCAGTTTGAGGGGCTCATTTGGCGCGTCGAAGGATGAGTTGGTGGAGGTGTTGAAGTTGATTGCCTCTGGAAAGATTACGCCCAAGTTGACGGAGATACCGTTTTGGGATGTGCCAAAGGGATTGGAGGATATAAAGAAGAACAAGGTTGATGGTCGGTTGTTTGTCCGCCCCAGTCTGGAATAGAAGAGCATTGCACACTAGTTTTATAATATATATCTTCCTAGCTAGTTCTTAATCTTACTTAGCCCTTAAGATTAACAGAAATATATATAATAACCCTACAAAGGCTAATATTATAAGATTAGGAAATAAAATACAAAGATATATATAATAATAATCTATTAAGTTTCTTATATACTCATGTCAGGTAGTCGGTGGTGATTATTATCCATATGGCAATGATAAGTAATTAATTTTATCACAGCTGATTCGCAGTAGGCTATTCGTGACTCCCGATAGGTGTTTATCAAGTGCCACGGTATCCAGCCCCAATCTGATCACTAGTAT